>JAHMML010000008.1:4512510-4588014 GCA_020341155.1 Eciton burchellii
TTTGATCTTAGCTCAAAGAGCCGAGAAGCGATACCTGATTTTTACCTTGCCGGGTTTATATCGGCCGTGCGCCGGAATTTTAAGGACGAGAACGACAGGGAACACTCGGCCACATAGCGGTGAATGAGAGAATCACAGGTATACTCTGTCTCACGCATAAGATAAAAATGACAATGAAATGCTTGGAGATAAAATATAGAATGGCATTCTATGTCATTGTCTTTGAATCGTACGCTCAAGGACCGACATGCACTGACTTTCCATATTTTTGTTTGAACATACTCGTTTGAACGATATTGTATTTGTACAGCTTAGCTTTTGTTATTCGAGAGCGATAAATAATGCGAGCGTGAGAGGTTCATTACAGATTTGTTATACGTGATCGAGTTTTTTCGCGATATCCGAGAGTGTTATAATGTTATACAGATTTATAATATCAAGCATTTTTTAATCTACTCAACTTTTCCAATCGCTTCGCAAGACAAGAACAACTCAGGTAACATCCATTGTATGCAGAAGCGAGAAGCATCATGTTATGCGAAGCTTTGTAAATAATTTGTTGTAACGAGGACAGGAACATTATTCCGTATTACAAAGAATAACATAAATCTTACGAATGTTACAAATTTATTAAACTTTAACAGTATGAGAGTAATTCATATTGCGCAAGAGAAAAAAGTATGAGAGTCTAATGATAATTATATTAATGGAAAATATAATTATTATAGGAAGAAATGATATAATAATATAACATTGATGCGATAACAGATATCACTTAATATAAAATTTTAATATATAAAATTTTCGTCATTTCATACAGCAAAACGACAGCAGCCTTATACTAGCACGGATTATCCTTCGTGTCATTTAGAAAGACCTAAATTTCATCCTTCTTTTTCTCATCGTTGGCTGACGTTTTCTGTCTCTGTTTCGATAGCAAGACCGGCTGCAACAAAATTAAAATCCTTCGATTATCGTTTTATTTTGTCTAGTTTTATTTCGCGAAAATGATGACATAGATGCTAAATTAATAAATAAATTCCAACTACGAATTTAGATTCAGGCGTGTTTAAGTAATTTTTGTCGAACAGTAAATCTGTTATCAGAATGTTATCACAAGCGATTACGTGAAGTATTTAAAATGTAACGGCCTTATAGAAAGCCTCAATAAGTTGTACATTTGGATGATAATGAATCTGCATTTGGTTTCGCGCTGCGCGCGAGAGGAGAGCATGTTAACGTTATCGCATATAATGAAGAAATTGCAGAATTTAGCTAATTATTAAACAGAAACGTAACGATAAAACAAAGTAGGATAATGTGCAATATTTTATCACATCTGACATCTTCGCACCGAAGCTTATGTGTGAACGAAATTAGCAGTGCTTGTAAAATTCCGAAAATAGACGTATTATGATTTTCGTAATTATTTCATAACGATGTATCATTATCTTCAATTGGCAAAGTGAATTTTGCAAAATCACGGAAATAATAAGGTTGAGCAAAATAGCAGCGGGCTTGTAAAAATTAATTCGATAATTAAACATGGTTAAACATGGAAAACTTCACGCAATTTAATTTCTTAATTTCATAATGTGATTTTAGACGAGAGAGGTCTCGCATGAAATCGATAAAATTGACAAGAAATCGCTTGCAAAATTGTTACAGCGCAGCCATACATGATATGATGCGAAACTTATTGCGCATTGAATGAGCCGCGCATCTTGATAACGCTGGATGCTTGATAACGTAATTCTTTGCATTATTTATTTCTGTACAATTGCGCATAACATGCACGTTACACATAAGAAAGAAATGATTAGAATAAAATTATTTTAACTAAGTAAATAATTAAAAGAAACTAATCACGCGTGTTACTGATACTAGCGATATTGCGCGATTAAGTCTTTTCACCGAAGCATTATTAAAATATCGGTAAGAAAAGTTCGATATGCATGGAAGCATAGAATCGTCTGTGCAAGTCGAAAGGCTTGGTTGCAAAAAGCAACCACCGTCTTTAGATTATTTTAGATTACTTATCCGGATTTCAACTTGGATGATAAGCTCGTCGCGTGATTAGATGCTTCCTGATAGCCGAGACGATCGTAATAATGTTTCATATAAATTATAGATATCTGCAAATAATTATACGCGAGCGTGGCAGAAACGCGATAACGGGATAAAGTGTGATAAAACGAGTGTGAAAAATCTGTTTTCTATTTGTGTCAAAGTGCGAGAATGAAACACATCGTGAAATTCTCGATTCGATTCCTCTTTTCTTGTTGTCGCTGTCATAACGATACTACATTATTTATATATGCGACATTACTTAAATGACATTTTACTCACATTTTCGTAGATATTCATGTTGTAGCGATTCCGTAATTTCTCAATGACAATTTCCGTATTTTCACCTGGTCGGGACAGTATGATATTCTCCCTGATCGTAAAGTTTTCCTTGTCCTGCAGCTGCTTCCGCAATTTTCTCACGTAATAGCCAAATCCAACGTTCGTAAGAAGAAGTAGAAAAGAAAATACTTGAAATACCACCAGCAATACATCCCTCTGGAAACGAGTAAGCGCTTCTTCAATCTTGTCCTCGATGACTTTCAACCTGCATTCACGCAAGATGATTAAGACACATGCATATTTAAATACGTAACTTATATCTAGAAATTGTATTTCTAGATATAAGTCTTTCGAGATGATTTACTAAAAGCTAGCATTAGATAGGATGAATCTCAAACTATGATAAAATTAAGCTTTGGAAGCATCTGTGAACAAATAAAACAAAGCGCCATTCGATTGATGACGATGAAGTCTTCTACAAAGCATAACTACTCACAGAAAGTTTTATTATTGCCGGATAATTCGGCACGATCGCAATAAACACTTGCGCAGATTTCCGTTTGCTTATTGTTTGCCCCTCGCAGAGATCCATTGAATTATTTGCAACAAAACAGCCTTCTGATTATAACGAAACACTCGATGTCGTTAAGACAATAACAATCGCAAATTATCTAACATCGAGCACCGCTAAAAATGTCTGCACTTGCACTATGACGGTCCGCGATTATTTATCAAGACAATAATCATAATAAAGAGAAAGTTCACGTTAAACGAAGATCCGTCAAACATTAAGAAAACCATGAACTAATTGGACAAAGAAGTACTTAATTCTCTCTTCCTCGCCGTTCCCTTCTTCCCTTCCCTCTTTCTCTACCTTAAACTATTAATTCAATTCTCATTTATCTATCAAGTCCTCTTCGTGAAATTTTCAACGTTGAACGTTTTTCTTACAAGATACAATATTTAAAAATGCTTAGTTGGTATGTGCTCGAAAAACGATTTTTTTCTTTTATCACCGTAAATATTATACATCTATGTCAACGTCAACGTCTGTTTTTTCTTCTAAGCAGTTTCATTACACGTTTCATGCGACTCACTTTGGCTTGCATTGGCACATGTTGTCCATCTTCTTCAGCTCCTTTTTCATTATACTTATATTCTTGATGATCAACTGCAATTCTTCGAAACTGCTGGTAGTCAGATTGCCAAATCTCTCGGTTGAATTTTTTTGAGATGCGGATGTCGACAAATTCGTCTGCTGTTCATTCGGTGATTGCTTCAAGCAACTGATGCTGTTTCGACAGATAATACCGGCGGGCCTTTTTAGTGAATATCTCTCAAAAGGATGATGCGATTTGATTTTGACCGCAGAGACCCTGGTATCGCTGACGTCTTTTGGTATGGTCCAGATTAGTCTGTGCATCGAATCAGTCCAGTATATCGACTCGTTGTCGACTGCTATATGGAACGGCTGTTGATATTTGCTGCTGAATATTAATTCCCGCTCGCTACCATCCAAATTGCTGCGCTCGATCTTGAAGCGTAACCAATCTTCATTATCGATCCAATAGATTTTCTGTTCCATATGATCTATCGCTAATCCCGTAGGTCTGCGCACATTTTTCTTGATGATGACTTTCCGCTCACTTCCGTCAAAATTGGAACGCTCGATGCTAGGATCCCAGACCTTGGACCAATATACATGACTGCAAGAGATCATCAAATTCATGTAAATATTATTATTAATTATATAATTTCTTGTGTGTTTTTATGTGTTCTTCTGATGTCGGGAGAATTGGATATTGACATTTCGAAGTTATAATAAGCGTTATAAACAAATCCTTGTAAATAATATCTGTGTGTAAATTTAACGAAGTAGTAGTTTACAATGCATCATTGAATATCGAATATGTATTAAGTTTACTTGTGTGCGTATATTTGGATACTGTTACTCTACTGTATGTAGAGATTCAAATGTTCATTTTCAATACTGCAAAACGTACGAAATTCGTAAGATTACATTTTCTTCATATTTTCTAAATTTTCGCGATATCCGCCGGTCAGAACGTCGCAAGATATTATGTTATTTTTATGCACCTTTTTTGCAATGTTAAAATTCTTTCGCGAGAAATTTGAAGCATGAAAGTGAATCGGGTTGCAACGAAAATAGCATAGGCATCGGCTATCGTGCTGATCTCCAACAATCGGTTTTATTTTTTTCTAAAGATTCGCGCATTCGACGCTGATGGCACGAATGCAGTGCTGCGACAGTTCTCCCCGCGTAAGATATATTCTTATTCAGCGCTTTGCTTCGTGTCATTAAATATAAACGAACGGATTAATTGCTAATAGCTTTATTTCATTTACCAGATCGTTCTGTTTACGATTATTTGCGAGTAACGCTGAAGATGAGTCGTCAAATAAAAAGTTAACGGAAAATCAATATTCCGAAGCATTTTTTTCTCCACGAGATTCTTACTTATATTTCTCTTCTGAAATCTACGATTATCGATCGTTTGTTGTATCTCCATTACGAATGGTTAAATTCAGAGAGGCATCTCGGTGATGTAGGCTATTGTAAGTGTCTGTATGTGCTCGCACATACCTGTTACACACATCGAGAACGATGCCATGTGGACTGCCACCGACGAGGTCATGCAAAACGACCGGCTCACCCGGTTCGCCTTCCACTGGCACGTGCATCTTCATGATAACTTCTTTCAAGTTGTCCACCCAGAACAACGTGCGCGATGACTCATCGAAAACGATTGCGATGATGTGCATGTAATTTACATCTACATATACATCAAAGTTATGTAATAGCCATGTAATAAGAGATGTCTTATGTTACGTCATACGGGAGATTTTCGAAGCAATAAAAATACATGCGAAGATCTTTTAACGTATATAACGTATATAACGTATCTTTATTATAACATTTTATGCGCTTTCCGACAAGAAGTGCAGCAAAGAAATTATGGATGATCTCCGACGCGGCATGGAAATCCGTGCAAGTTTTTTGATTTACGTTCAGGAAATTCCTCGATGGGCCGTTTGAAATCGCCGTTTTAATCGAATGAACGAGGACTTGCTACGAATTACGAAAACGACTTCTCGTACATTTTGTAAGCTCGCTTTATCAAATAAACACAATGATTTCATTGTGAGCCATACATTAAGGTCATACGAACACAAATCGCAAAAATCACGTTTCTCATCTCACGAGTTCCTAGCTACACAAAATGTAATGTTCTCTTTTGAATCTTTTCTCCTCTGAATTATAATTTTTTCGTAAGGAAATCAACTTTTTGATTCAACTAATCGATTAATAAACGAAGTAAACGAAGACGTTTGCCAGAAATGTAGGCACGAGATAGAATTGCACATATATTGCAATAACGTGGCGTCTATAAATATATACGTTAACGTAGTTCTCAGAGAACATTTATAAATATCGACGTTCTCAAAAGTGACAATGATGATGCGTTACAAGTTGCGTAACTCCAAGTACATAGGCGACGAGTAAAAATTTATGTTAAAGAATAAATAAAAAAAGTGTCATAAATCGTATATATTTATATCTTTGCCCAAGATACCGCTAAGAAAAGATTACTTCGATTTCTCTCGTCTTACTTGTAGTCAATGGAGTGGACTTGACATTCTTTTCGGTGAGGTTTTTTCCAAATATGAACGCGCTACCACTCTTGATGTCGGATAGAAACATTGTTCCTGTGCTTTCATCGTACGCTAATCCCGTCAGAGCAATGGCATCCTCGACGTTCGTCCGCCCTAAGAACGATCGGTTCCGCGAGAGAAAGATGATATCGTCGCCCACCACTGCAGCCAGATCTGAAAAAAGGAGAATAATTAAAAACTGCTGAATTAAAATCTGATCAATTGATTAGATTACTTGAAATAAGGAAACGAGAAATTCTTTCCAAGCGAAGAATAGACAAAAATTTTATGCGTTGATAAATAAGGATATAGGATTAGAAAATTATTCAGCTGGTGAATTAGGAAAGAAGATGGATAATCGATTTCTTGCGAAAAATTGCGAAATAAGGGTGGCAGGTACATTCGATGGAATTGCTTTCGAATCCTTGTTATTAATCGGAACACAATCGATCTCGTAATTCAGGATTTCGATCACGCGGCCGCATAAATATTACGCGGCCCAAGATTATCGATTATTGCATAACATATAATTACAATGCAAAACATCTTTATTTGCAGCGATGAATCTTCTGGAATTGGAAAAACAGTTGCATCACTTAAGAATTATTTCAGCGATATTCCATTTATTTATTAAAGATTAAACTGATACAAATATTAAAATGCAAATCTTATTTTATTTATGTAGATCTTTTGAATAGTTTATTATGACTAAAGATATTTATATGCGACGATGATGCTAAAGAGCACTTTAATTTTTCTTTAGCGTTAATTATCGATTGGAATAAATTATTTATCTCACAGATATCTCTTTCTAGAATATCGACATCGACAGAATTCAAAAATCGAGAATTATCTCTAGAATCCCGGATCTGATAATCCGGAGACCACATGAATACCTAAAATCAGCATTTACGAATTTGTTAAGAAAAAAACGTACATGCGCAAACGCACGGAATTTTCCATATTTTTAGAAAAATTAAGCTACACTGCATCAGATTGCGTCGAGCGTGTTAATAAATTGATCAAAAATTGCTTAATCGATCTAGAATAGAAGTTCTATGAAAAATTCTTTCCTCGGATCAAGTTGAAGATCGATTTTGTGCTTTTTGCTCATGTGCTCGAACGCGAAGTCATGTAATCCCGTTGATCTCGTTGATCTCGTGTTGCGCAAAAAGAACACGCGCGATTCGCGATTCAGCGATCGCGTCACGTTAAAGATCAGAAATTCATCTCGAAGAAATAATCGCGGACTCGAATCTCGCTGTCTCGACGCGGAATCGTGCTCGTCTCTTCTCTCGAAATTCCACGCATCGATCGCAGCGATCTTTCATTGATGTCGCAGATTGTATGCGCGCGCGGTGATCGCTCTTCTTTGTCCGCTGCGACATAGTTGACGAAAAGAGATTACAGAACGAGCCAAGAGACGCGTTAGAGCCACAGAGCTACAGACGATTGGCGATTATCGCTGATCAATCGCCGCGATGCTTGATCGAAATTTCAAAATTCTCGAAACGGATCTTAAAAATAATTTACGGATGGGTGATGGGTGGCCATAGGTCAATGCAACCGACGCTGATGCTTCTATGCCCATTAGATCATAGACGCCTACACATGTAGCCCATATTCATATATATGTGTGTGCGTGCGCTTGATGCGGCTTGACTGTGTGTTACGAATTTGATAACACAACCGCGTCTATCAGCAACGTGATTGTTGCTCCGTCGTTCTTTGTTACGACTTACCCCATGATTTATTGTACGTTGCTGCCACAAGGGTAGACAGCAGCAGGAGGATGCCTGGCAGGAAAATACCTCGCCGCGTGAAGATCATAGTTGCTGATAAGCGATTGCCCGTGAGGATCAAGACGGTATGAGCGAGCTGGACCAATTCTCTCTCGCGTCGCCGTACCCTGAAGTACGGCGAATACTTTTGCTGCAATGGCTACGCGCCGACAGAAGCCCTAAGGTTGCGTGTGTTCTCACACTGCAACGCGTGACGCGACGCGGAAACGGAAATGAATCCTGAGGGATACTGAAGGGCTGTTTTGAATTTCATCACGAGATTTTCGTTGGTTTCTGCTGCCATCTGTGGATCCTACCGAAACAAACATGCCTCATATATCTTCTTTTAAACGCGTATGACTACCAAGTTTGAATTCGGCATTCGATCTGTAGCTCGATTTCCTGTGACATTTAAATATTTCTTAGCGATCTTGAAACGAGAATTTATTCGGTGATGAATTAAGCGAATCGGAAAACGATTCGAACAATGGAAATGAAAATATAAGCTCACATTTTTCGCGAAAGAAGACGATTAAGTGCATTCGCAGTACGTCAGAATCAGAAAACGAAGAAATCGAGACGGACAATGGTCACATCTTGTGTTATAATATGGACTTTAAACAATTTTAGATTCAGGAATTTATCACCGCAATCGTACACGGCAATTACAGGAAACATAAGTAGATGATCAAAAATTATGGATTACATTTCGACTTTTAAATATTCGTTTCTGAAGGAATGTTTATTGTAAATAAATAAATATATTTCTTTTAGATAAAATAAATAGTTATCGGCATGATAAAAATAACAATACCATGGAGCGTCCAGAAGAAACAGCGCTAAGCGAATTTGATCATTTTATTGCTCTGTCATTATATTGGAATAAAGACAAATTTCTACATATCTTTACATTATCACGAATGTTACATTTTACTGATGAAGTCAAACTCACTGCATGATCGTTACAAAGTACATAATCGATATGTTACGAAGATCATTTAGCGATTCATTTCATCATCAACGATTATAGATAGAAGTTTGTTTTTGCACCAAAGTAGCCTATCATTTAAACAATATATCCCTTCAAGAAAGAACAGATATAGTATAAGGTTATTCATTTTTCCCGACTAAGACAAGATATGACTACAGAATCTAATTATTTACGCTAGATTTTGTAAAAGATGCGAACACAAAGATATTGAAAAATCGGCAGCAATGGTGTTATCAAAATCTTATCCTTTCAAGATTTTATTTAGCAAAGAGCCATTCATTTTGTATAGATAACATATATTCCAATCTCGCATTATTTAATCGCGAGTTAACTCGACAATGCTTATAATCATGTCAGCTTCATTTACTGTGAAGTCACATTGAACTGTTGTAATCTGTTATACTGTATAAAGAGCATTATAAACGCTCTATTTCAAAGTATCATATATTCAGTATAATCTCTCGATATGAGCATGACAATAATTACGTAAAGCTGATGATCTTTTGCAGTTATACTGCAGTCCAGTTGCAAGTTTCTGGATCCCAGTATCGAACGGTTTAATTTCAAAGGAAATGAGCGGAAGGTCATTGAAAAGGATCTGGGCAAGCTGGGACTAACTGTGAGATTAACGGTAGAACATACGGGACAGAAGATCTATGGGATCGAGAATTCCGAAGGCACGTACTTTAAGATCGAGCGGGAATTGTCCGCAGCAAGTACCAGCAGCCGGTCTACATAGCACTAGACAGCGACTCGGTATACTGGACTGATCGCATGCATAATCTTGATTATAGAAAAAAATCTAAAGCCTTCAAGATTTCGGCTATGATATTCAAGTCTTGTTACGAGGACGAGGAATCTGCTACACAGCAGATCCGGTATAATTACACAACACGATAACAATTGTTTGAAACAGAAGTATCTTACAAAAGGAGACGCGGACAGTCTTCGAATAAGACGAGCGATCAAACTAGCAAATTAGCAAAGGATCAGAGAATAATTCGTTGAACAATGAGCCATTAGACGAAATAAGTGGCACATGCCTTGGTAAAGCAGGATGAGTCGCTCGTTTGGAAGTCCGATTGATCCAAAGGTTGATAGATCACTCTCACAAGCAGGAGAGAGCAGAGAGATCAGGAAGCGTGGACAAGTCTCCGACTGCTCGGCGAAGAGCACGTGAAGTTTCGTGCTCGCTTGATGGTCAATGGTGCGCGGTTTGGAGACATTTCGTGGGAAAGCCGGAGCGGCAACGGTTGCGGAGCGACGAAGCCGAGTACTAGGCGCGCGAACAGGCAGGCGGCGGCGGCGGCGGTGTATATTATTGATCAATAAGGGAGGCTAGCATGGGCGACCCGTGCCGGCAGCGGTGGCGGTGGCGGCGGTGGCGACGACACGGTGGAGGCAGCTGTTACTTCCTCCGCGTTTTTACCTCGCGCGCGCGGATACACGCGCTGGCCGCCGCGCGCGCGGAACCGTGTCACCGGATACCCTCGCAGTGGCCTGGCGCGGATGTCCTCACGATCCCGCACCCCGTTCCGCGATGCGAGACCGGGGTGCGTCGCGCTGAGTGCGTGCGGAGTGGTGCGTGTGTACTCGAGTGCGCGAGCGACGTCGCACCGGATACGGGGTGATATAAGTAATTCGCGTTGCCAGTCGCCGGGCGCTTACGTCGACCAGCGGAGAGTGCGGAGGGTGAGGCACCAGCGGGGGATGTAATAGTGCAAGAGGGGAACGGAAAAGGAGAGTGACGAGGGAAGAGAGAAACGAAGGGAGAGTTACGAAGAGAGAGGGAGAAAAAGAGAAGAACCAAAGGGTGTATACGCGGTGTGGAGCGAGCAGGGGGCAAGGAAAGAGATAGGGTGAGATCGACGACGTGCTACGCGACATGTGTCCGCGCTGAGGATCGTGTCCCCGACTGTGTGCGAGGGTGCGTCTTGAGGAAGGGTCACCGGTTCTGCAGAAGGGTGAGAAAAGTGAGAGAATACGCACGGACGCGGAAAAACGGAGAAAAATTTCCCTGCATCGTCGCCTCTCGCCGTCGTCTACGCGGGACCGATGCAGACCTTACGGAAAAAAAACAGTCCGTGCAAGTGTGAGTAGAACGAGTTCGAGTTTCCGCTTCGACGGGTTTATGCTTCCGCGGATCATCGTCTTCGCGGAAACGACGTCGCGAGCGATTTCGTAGCTCACGCATTTCCCGTCTGCCTCGAGTCCGGCATGACGGTGTTTCTGGTACCACCCTGTAGATCGGTCAGGGGTGGTTAAGGTGGTTCCGTAATATGGCTTCCTTGTCTTCGTGATGAAACGCGAAGGGTTATTTGTCGTTGTGCATTTTGCGGGAATATCTCGCTATCGACTCGTTTCGTGTGCGGATGCGTGCTGCGAGACAGCGAAAATGAGATCTTCGCATTTAGGGCATACTAGGGAATGTCCATGCATACGGAGAACGGGGATTCCCTCGTGCTTGTTACCGATCGAGCAGCGCGTGAACACACGAGTCGACGGAAGATGGGGCCACTTGTGTTGTACATCGCGCGTACGAGATTACACTACAGCCCAGAGAAGGTCGAAAGTGCACGTTCATCCCTTAATTCGATTAAATATTAATTGTCTCGACTGTAAAGGAAATACACGATAGAGAAACCTTATAAAGAAAAATGCGAGGGTGACATATCGGAGAGAAATATTCTTTTATATAAACGGAAATAAAAATTCGATAAAGTATGAAGAAGATAAATAATTGCCCTAAAATGCTGCATATCGATATCTGCTGTTATCGCATGCTTGAAGTAGATCAACAAAGTGGTCAACATTTCTTGAATTACGGAATATATAACGCAGAAGGCAATGTAGTAAATAAAGGCGAGACGGATAGAATGGCATTCAAATGAGATGCAAGAATGCAAGTCATTGCGCGCGTGGGTACATACAGTCGTGGACAAATTCTCGACGAGTTACGTCATCGGCAGTAATTTATCATTCTATATTTATTTCGCGATTGCAGCCGATCGTTGGCTGTTGTTACATAGATTCAACGTGAATTGCTGTCTCTGCGCAACGATGTTTGTCGCATAAATGCACTGCATGCCGTACGCATAGAATCTTAATTATAAATGAACATCAAGTTTGTGCGGCGTCCTTCGAAGCAAGTCTCGTCAAGCGAAAATGTCAGAAAAAATCGTCGATATTTTTACAATAATACGTTCGCAGTGTCGCATCTATCGGTCACGAATTTTCTGCGACGATACGCGATATGAAATTTTCCAGAAACGGTCTCTTTTCACATTTCTTCTCGAGTTTCTTCCCTCCAGATGCAAACGAAACTCGATAAAAAGTTGCTCGAAACAATTTTTCGCAATGAGGGAGAAATTCTTAACGCGTTTTACTCGTGCTCGTTGCTCTATTGCCTCATCTCGCACGTGGTCTGCCAAACCGCAATAATAATTGTTTTGAAACGGAGGCGCGACAAGTGGGACCCAGCAAGGTGCATCTGGTGCAGGCAGCCAGGAGAGAGTTCTCCCGCGGTGAAGCAGTTCTCTCGTGATGGAAATCTGACTCGGTAGAGGCCGGGCTGCTGCGTATTCTCGAGTATCGACAGTTGGCGTTCTCCACTCGAGGCGCGACGAGTGCCTACGAATAAACGTAACGGCAGTCTCCAGTCTCCATTAGGATGGCGAGCAGGGGTGGCGAGAGATGCCTGTCGAGAGAGAAAGAAGAGGAGAGAGTCACGATAAATTGGCGTCTCTCGTCATCGCAAATCTGTCCTCTCGTTTGGATACACCTTCGCTGCCATTATCCCAAGCAACGCGGATACTTGAATAGCAGCACGAGTGCTCAAATGGCAGGAATAAACAATCATCCTCTATCTTGACGTTTAACCAACCGCAGACGCGTGGTTATTAATCGCGTTCGCTTCAGGCATCGAAGCCGCCAGATTATAATGACTCGCGTTCGGCAGAGATATTCGTTCCTATTTTGCATCGCGTTGATCCAATCGCCAAATGTAATCAGACTTTCTCTTCTTCGCAAAACGGAATCGCACATTACTAATAATCGCAGTTAAGCTGCAAATAGTCACCGACCCAATTATCGGCTTCCTCTCCGAGCCATTTATTTTAATGGCGGTCTTCGCGCGGCGATCGTTCTCGAACAGGCGCTCGAACGGGGCACTCTTTCGTTTTATAATCCCGCTGGCCAAATTGGTCGTACGAGCGATCGATATCGGTTTAATGCATTCGGACGTATCGCCGTTGGATCGCTCCACGGAACCCCCGTGGCTTCAAATACGGTAATTCGCTTCGCACAGCGAGCCTCTCCTTCATGCGAGACTGAGCGGGGCTCACACGTCGCGACGTTACAATGAACGCTCCTCGTGCTGGTGGGCTCTTGCATTTTCGCGTTACTTCCGCGACGATTGATCGCGCGAAAGCATGAGACGACGCATTTGCGGACAAGTTGGAACCCCTTTCGAATCTTCCGTTCAAATCCCGCGACGACTTTCCCATCGTCTCGGATCGCTCCAGCTTGCCGAAGTAGATCGCAAAAGTAGACCCTGGCTTCCTTTCGTGCGGACTGGTTGTTCCTAACGGAGTAAAAGAACGGTGTTAAAATATTACTCCTGCGAAACGAATGACAGCCTTGCAGTTTCGCGCGCACTGTGCGATCTCACGATCGTTGATTCGCGCTCACCCCTTCCAATAATCCGTCTGTCCTGCTTTCAGACAAGAACGACCCAAACCGCTTTCATGGGGAGGGCGTGTCGTTCAAGGCGAAGCTGATCGGTATTCTGGAGGTGTCGGAAGCACGCGGTGACCGAATGTGCCAGGCAGCCTTGGCTGACCTGAAAATGGCGATTCGCGCCGCTGGCGAGCACAAGCAACGAATCGCCGTTCAGGTCAGCATAGACGGGCTCCGTTTGAAGGACGAGAAGACGGGGGTAAGATGCGTATGAAATTTCTCCCAGCGGACTCGACCAAGTGTGCAATCGATCCGCAATTGCGATTCGTTATTATTCGCAGGACTGCCTGTATCATCATCCAGTGCACAAGATATCCTTTATCGCTCAGGATATGAGCGATTCGAGAGCCTTCGGTTATATTTTCGGCTCGCCGGACACCGGACATCGGTTCTTCGGCATCAAGACCGACAAGGCAGCGAGCCAAGTAAGTCCCATTCCTCAGCTTCAGCCCTCCTCTCGAGGGTGAATATGTTCCCGTCTAATAATATGACAGAAGGACCCGTGAATCACGTGCGTGCGCGCGCATGCGCGCCAAAGTTTCGGAGAAGTGTATCGCGCGCTCCCGGCGAAATCTAATCAGGGCGCAAGGGCGCAAGACGAGGGTGAGTCGAATCGATTTCGCGGCATGGGAGAGTCATCGAACACACGCACGAGCGATCACAATTTCGCGCGTGCATTCCTGCGTCTCCAAATGCGGTTAAAGTGTGTCAATTATCGAGAACGGATAGACGCGCTCGACGAGGGTAAGAACTCGAGAGGGTAAAGGGAGAAGCTCTAAAATGATATTTGCCCAATCGGCGAAGCAATATCGACCCCGGGCGACCGTATAATCCCGGATGCGTATGCAAATAATTGCGTTACTCGGCTCGCCGGCGTCGATTCTCCGGATGTGTCCTCGCCGCGGGAGATTGTTGCCGAATTATCGACGATTCGCTTGCGTTCAAAGAGATTCGCCGGGAATTTCTTGATGTTCGAAGCTGTCGATACACGTGCTCGAACATGGCGAGGCTTAATCGCCGGACAAACGCGTCTTTTTCCTTGAGGGCTCTTCTCTTTTGTCATTAATAATAAACCATCGGACAATGATCGATTATGGCAAAATATCCCTCGCGAGGATTTTCCTTTGCACCTCGGAATTTAAAAGATTTTAATCGAAATCTACCTTTGAGATGGATGATGTTAGCTTGCTTGTAGTATCAAGTTCGTTTTGATATCAATCGAGTATTTCGAGTCGAGCTGCAAGATGCATCGCTCGTGCTGCATTTCGATTCAACGGAGACGTTTAGTTGTTTTGGCGAATTGGCGCTCTTCGCTTATCGCTTATTGAGAAGAAATTCCGCGGATGGAAGGGGATCTCTGCGATATAATACACTAGCGCGCTCGCGAACGAGTTTTAACGAAGCCGCGAAGCGCAACGCGGCGAACGTAAGTTTATAATTGGCCGCGCTAAATCGCGGAATATATTTAACTCCGTTACGGAACGCGTAGAGACTTTCGCTCTCTATCGCCGGCACAATTGCCGGCACCCCAACTCGCTCAACTCAATAGCGACGATCATCGCCGCGGAAATGAAATCAGCCGAGGGAGCTCGCGCGACAGGTGGCAAATTAATTCAACAACCTTGCGCCTTCATTCAATTTCCAAGTTTAATTTCTGCGCTCGCCTCCTGTAAACGACTCCGGTAATCCACGCCCGTATACGCGACAGCGGTCGCGTTTGACGCGCTGCTGGAGGTTTTAACCGAAGTGGAATCGTGGCAAACAGAAGGGTGCTGCGCTGATGACGGGGATGGAAGTGGGATAAACAGGGACGACGCGCTTTCGGAAATTGTTGTCATCGGACAGCGGATAGCATTCTCGGCTCCTCGATATTTTTCATCCTCCGAAATGGGATCGGATTGATTTTACCTGAGATCGCGATCGAAACGCGATTGGAAAAAGAATTTTCTATCAGAAGGATATTTTTTTATTTATCTGAACTCATGTTCAATGAGTGTCTTTATTAATAGTCAATAATAAAGGGACCTTGTTGTTGTTCTCAGGACTGAATCTTTCGAGAATGATGTTATCTCGCTGGAAAGGAATTTATTCCTTATGAAATTCCTTTCCTCTTTTTTTCTTGAGAAATATCTTGGAACGAAAAGAATTGCTGAAAATCAGCGCATGTCGAAGACGCGCTACAGACGAATCCGCTTTGTTGCGCCGCAAAAGTGGCAAGAGAGAAAATTTGCTTAACAGGTGGTGATCGCGATGCGGGACTTGTTCCAAGTGGTGTTCGAGCAAAAGAAGAAGGAAATCGAGCAAGCGAAACAGCAGATAGAGCAGAATGCCATTAACGCGATTAAATTCCATACCGGCGGTATTTTCGTTGAGCCAGCGCCTGACACTAAGGTAAGTTCAGTCTCTCGCAATAATTGCCGCAGTCAAGATACGCCGACTGAAGTTCTCTCAAACAAGTTTCACCGGTTATATTTTTAACTGCTCCTCCATCTCATGCGCGAGATACACCGCTAATGGAGCCATCTCTTTAGCAGCAGGTTGAAGTCAAATCCTCACCGAGTATTTTTCTGCTTCCAAAGATAGAAGCAGATAGACCAGTCCAACTGAATTTAACTTGCGAGGATCGTTCTGAGAGTCGATTCTGATTTTATCGATCAGCGATTCGAATCGCGATTGATATTATTTTACGTTGCCTGTACTTTAATTTTATTATTATCTGCAAAAGAAAACGGAGAATCCTGATAAGGATTAATCGAATCATTAAAAGAAAGAACGCGGATATGCTATAATCGATTTGCTGCAGGGCGCAGCGGGCACCGAATCTTCGTTTCATCGAATTCGCACGACAAACTGCGAGATCGACAAGTCTGTCGATCGCAAGAACGAGTCGCAGAGCGGCGTGATCGCCGATCTGCTGGATCTGCAGTTCGAGCTGAATTCGTTGCAGCAGGGCATTCATCAGATGGACAAGATCACTCCGGAAAATCCGGTGCCGTCTACCGACGACCTATTCGAGACTGATCCGTTCGGCGACTCCTTCGTCAACATGAAGGTACAATAGAGCAGAATTCGTGTAGCACCTTGGAGCAGAAAGACTCTCTTAGAAACTTAATTTCGGTGAGAGTAGATTGAGATACAGATACAGTCAGTAGCAGCAACAGCAGAATGAAAAATCAGGTTGCTGTTGTTTCCTTTTGATATTTTCAATGAATTTCCTCGCCATCATTGCAGCTTCAAGACACAGTTCGTCCGATCTTGCCACCGCCGCCCTCTTCGGCGAAGAGAGGACATCTGGAGCGGCAGCACACTGTGCCAGCACCGCCTGCATCGAACAATTCCAGTCCGGCAACAACGTTAGTCAGTAAAACACCTCCACCACAAGGTACGGTTCACTGGTTCGACAAGGAGACCGAGAATCTTTTTAATGACAGCGAGCTGGCAAATCTGAATAAAAACTCGGCATCGAGGAAGGATCAGGAAGACGTAAGTGCCAACCTATTCGTATCGTTTGTTTTGCCTTCTGGGCGCACATATTCCGAAATTTAAACGCAATGCGTATTACAGAGTTCGGTAGAGACGACACCTCGCAATACGCAGACCAAGAGCCCGCAGATCGACGTGTTCACGGAGCTGGATCCCCTGGGGACTGGCCTGATCAAGCCGTACGTGGACAAGAAGGACTTCTTTCAGCACCTGAAGAATCCACCGAAGAAAGTTCTCAAGGATCTAGTCTCCACGAACTCCAGCGATAGTTTCCCAACGAACTTCAATATCACCAATATCACGGATAGCATGGAGTCGACGAAGGTGCAGAGCGAGATGTCCTCGCGAGACAGCGAGGACAGCAATTTCGCCAACTTTGAGCGATTCGACGAGAATGAGGCGAGCCAGTCCACGGTGCAAAAAATCGACTCGCCGCCGAAAAAGGAACCATCCTCAAGGCCGATTCATCATCAGCCATTGTCGGTGTCACTACCGCCGGAAGAAGCGACTTTGCCGACCAAGGGAACGACTGCATCCGCGAACGTTACGAATGCAGGCTCGGTTCTCCGCAGCATGGATAGAGATTCGACGGAATCGACGCAGGCGCTGGTGAAGCTGCCGAGTCCGAAGAAGTATCTTCAGTCCGTACGGAAGAAGGATTTTGATATCGATTTGCCGGCTGGCAAGACGCATCCCGCGGACTCCAAGCAGTTTCCGGTGGACTTCTCGGTGACGAACGAGCCGCCAGCTTCACCGTTGCGTTCTTACTCGTCTGACGCGAACTCGCGCCTGTCCAGCTCGAGCGCAGAGCTGGATCTGGTGCCGGAACCGCCGCCCAGAGGTGTGGGCAGTGTCTTCATCAATCCACCGCCATTACCGCCGAAGAAACAGGGCGGTCGTGGTGGTGCGAGGCCGCCACCTAGACCGCCACACACGGACGGATACTTTCAATATGACTTTCCACAGCGCGAGATCCCATCGTCGCCCACCAGGATCACTCGTGACAAGAACAAGAGCCCGCCGAGGGATCACTCGAGAGATCATCAATTCGATGACAATTTCAGTCCGCCTCCGCAACTGCCCGCCAGATCCGACTTCGTAACCACGATAGACGCGACGAGCACTGCCGCCTTCGAGGACTCCTTCAACACGATGATGCCGCCCGCAGCTTTTACCGACAGCAGCCCTCCAGCTGCAGATATGAAAAAGCCGACGAAACTTCCACTCGATATTACGCTTAGTCAGTTGACATCGTCCTGGACGAATTTGGACGAATTGGCTTCCAGTCTCGATATGACCGTTCAACAGCTCACGAGTATGACCCTGACACAGCTGACGCAATGCTTGACGAGTCTATCGATGAGAGAAAACGTCAGCAACAACGTGGACGAGTCAGTGACAACGACTGTTGTTCCGCCAATGGCAACAACGTCGACAGTTATGAAGGAACAAGTGGTATCGCCCAAGACCGAGATTACGTCATCGTCGTCATCGACATTATCATTATCGAAACAGTTGGAAACGACAATTGGGTCTGGTGCAACTTCCTTCGTACGTACGGAGACAAAGTCCAACTACGAGTCGGCGCCGAAACAGGATTCCACATACGACAAGTACGCGGTTTTTAGAGAATTGCTAGAGATGGAGCAGATGGAGCGGAAAGAGGAAGCGCAAGCGGAAGAGATGGTCGAGAGGAAAGAGCAGGTCGATGAAAACGGACAAGCCGACGAAGCGGAGATTCAGCCGGAAATGAGAGCCAGCGAGAGCACTTCGGATTCTATCAACTCGTTAGTGAACCTGACTGCCAAGCTGTCGGCCAAGAACGACAATCTGTCGAGAGAAGAGCTCGCGATGAGGCTCGACGAGACAACGATGACTGACACACTCGCGAGTCTGCCGGTTGAGAGAGAAAAGCTGACGGAGATTGACAAAGAAAGTATCGAAAAGAACACCGAGGAGGTGATGGCGGACGTAGACGTCACGTCCGATTCATCCACGGTTCAGCAGACGGAGATAGACGCCGAGGACGACGAAAAGACGCAGACCATCATGGAGGCGGAGGAGAAGACTGAGAACTCCGAGAAGGATAGCGATGTGAACGGCACGTTCTCCGACAAGATCGGCTCGGATATTCTCAACGAGGAGATTAATGGTTCGTCCGCAGCTGAGAGATCTTCGGCGGAAGTGAAATCGTCCACGTCAACATCGAGCGACCGGTATGCTGCGCTACGTGAGATCATCGGCGAGCCGGCACCGTCGCCCATCAGGAAGGACGAGGATGAGATGACGAGCCCGGTTTGTGCATCACCGGTGATACAACAGTCGCAGCAGATGCAGAACCAGACGCAATCGAAGAATCTGGCCGAAGTGGAGCTGCTGAATTTGTTTGCCGACAATCTACCGCCGCCTTCGAGTCCAAGCGTTTCGGTGAAGAAGGACGCCGATCTGAAGGCTGTGGCGATGGACATCTTCGAGGAGATAAAGATGCTGAATACCGGCACGCATCGCATCATAGAGACCAAGCCGCCTTCGTCTTCCGGTTTCGAAGACATGTTCTGTCCATTTGCGGAGACAACGCGATCAGACAGAGACGACAGCAAAGAGGACGGTAGTTGGGCCAAGTTCGACACGGGTATCTTCGGTTCGTCCGACAGGTCGTCTTGCGAGGGTCAACGATCATTGGGCGGCACGTCGCCGTGGTCGCCGGACGGCAAAGACTTCCACAGGGAGATACCGTTCAAGGGCAGCGGCGGGTATCGGCACTCGGGTGACAGCGACAACGAATGGAAAGACGAGGAAGAGAGCGAGGAAAGCAACGGCAGAGTGCGAGGAGACGGCAGGTACTGGTCAGGTTCGCGACATCCGCGCTTCGACGCGCCCGGTTTCGAGGACAGATCGTTTTACGATGAAGGCGACAAGCGAGAGCGCACTTTCCGCGACAGGATGGGCAGAAAGTCACGTGGGACGCCGTGGGGTAAGAGCGCCAGTAGTGGCGGGGGTCATCGGCCACGTGATCCCTCGCCCTGGCACGAGGAGGGTCAATGGGAGGACGAGGGCCCGAGAGGACGCGCGTATCCGCACCGGAAAGTGCCGTACAAGGACGACGAGGATCAATACGAGACGCACTGGAAGTGTCGAGCGTCGAAGCCGCCGCCGCTGCCATCGTCGCAGCGATGCAACTGGAGCCACGACGTCCATGGTGGCACGTACTATGACGATGAGCGGAAGCGGAAGTTGATGCTGTGGAGCGAGGAGGACCGTTTCGGCAGCCAGGAGAGCATGGGCTACGACGAGGAAGATCGCTGGAGCAGGAGGAGATACGAGAGACGTCGATGGGAAGAGGACAATAGATTCTGGGGTAGACGGGCTCCACCAGACACCGATTACCCCATGAGAGAGCCGTACTACTACTACAGGGATCGACCGCACGACTATCCGTCCTGGGACGAGGAATACGGGCCCGAGCTACGTCCGGGCGACGACTCGCCCAGGTATAATCCAAGTACAGCGGGAAGAAAGAGGCACTGGCCGAAGCGGCCCAACAGCGCGAATGACGGCCGCAACCCTGACGTAGTGTACGCGGATCCGCGCAAGTTCGCTGGCACCAGCAGGTCCGAGTGCAGCGACAACGATTCCGACCCGTACCTGCGACCGTCCCAGCGATCGAGAAGCCGCGAGAGTTACTGGGGAAGCGATCAAGAGTACGATAGCTGGGCGGAACGGCCGTACTGGTCCGAGGGTCCGGACGCGAAGAGCGAGACGCTGCATCGCAAGCGGATAGCCAGGCATAAGACGCGGCAGGTGCAGAAGACGCAGAGCCCTTTCGAGGATGACTTTGCACAGAGTGTCGAGCATGCGGAGCCCTTGAGCGGACCAGCAGCCACGCAGGTGGAATCCTTGGCGTCGATGGACGCGCGGATACGATCGCTCGACATGGCTGATCAGAAGCGTGAACCACCGCCACCCGTGAGTCCCTCGTCCGGGATTCGAGCTGGCAAGGATCATCTCAGACGGGATGCCTCCATGCGGGAGTACGGCAAGCGCTCGAGCTACTTCGAGGACGACCTGACGCCTACGGCGAGCGCATCCAGCGACGCGTCCGATCGCCAGCGACTGTCGTCCGATCTCAAGGCCACGCCGGAGGAGTTACCGTGCGACGTGAAGGATCCGCAGCAGCAGTCGATGGATGGCTTCGTGCCCGAGGACAGCGGCTCCTTCTTCAACGGCGACTTGAGATTCGACGACGACGCGTTCGTCTTCAAGTCCGAGCTGGATGACAACGTGCCGGACCATCGCGTCACTACGTTGCCGCTGAAGAACTCGCGCCAGGGGAAATACGGGCCCGGCAACAACAACAATAACAACAAGACGGCCAGAGGCGATCAATACATTCGGAAATCGGAATCGGTGAACATCTTCGCGCGAGAGAGCGATCCGTTCGACGGCGACGACTTCTTCAACTGATTCGTCGACTCGTGACGGGCTAAGACGAGCGCGAAGGCCGCTCCAACTTTGCGCTGGATTCAGTGACGTCGGTGTGACGACTGAATCATTGAGACTTGAATGAGGCGGAAAGGGAGAGAGAGACCACGGGACGATTTTCGTCGAGCATTTGGGGAAACGTCGGCGGATCGTGAGAAACGGTATAATCCTCGCTGCAGCAATATTCTGTTCTTGTCTTGTCATAACAATTTTAACGTAGACATGTTGAGGGGGAAGCATCGAACGCGGCTCGAAGGCGAATGCGGGATATCGTTGTCCATAATGTATCTTCGTCGCGCTTCTGTCGTATCGTGTGAAAATCCGTGTCGTTTATTATCAGAAGTCTGTTGCTGGACGAAGAGCATGAGAACTCCCCCCTGTTATTGTACGATTGTAAGCTTCGTTACGCTCGAGATTATGTAAAAGGGATTGCTTCAGGTCCGTGTTCACGTTTTTAGGGATTAATTTGATCTCAAGGAGGTTGGAACGTGCGCGCTGCGGAAACTGGCGGTCGGAACACGTGCAATGTCTTGCTGAAGCACTCAGCCAGGCGAGAATTTTGCAAGGAAACAACTAGTCATTGATTCTAACGAATCTGTATATAATGCGCTCGTGTTAGAGGCAATTTGCCGGCAACGGCAGGGAGAGAGAAAGAAAGAGATCGGCGTGATTCGAAATCGTGTTTACTTGCGTTTGTTATCGTTCGTACCGTTTTACGTGTTTACTTGCATGCTCTGCGATTTGTGCTTGCGCGTTTGCGAATGCGAATTAGTTTAAGCGAGTTCTTCTCCAAGTTTGTTTCAAGCGGAAACGATTCTAGTCCACGCGTGCGTAATCGTCGCGCCGGCAGCTTGGCGAGAGGACGAAGAGGACGATCGCGGTTATTTTCGGGGAAATCAAAAGATGATTTTTATACATTTTTAACTAGCACGGATCGATTACGTTGCATCTCTCAGGCGTTCGCGCACAATCGGCGACGACACGTGTATCGTTCCTCTTCTTCCGCGAGCTCCGATTTGCCGTTCGGTTATGCCGCCAATGAATTGCTCTCACGCAGTTGAAGGATACGCGATAGGCTGATAGAATTGTGTTTACACAATTTTGGATGATTATTACGTTTGTGATACTTTCAGCTTTTAACTGACGGAACCGACCCGGCTGGCATTCTGCGATTCGTCGCGTATTGTTTTATGCGTGCGATCGAATTGGAAAAGCTTGAGACTAGACGATTGTCTTTCAAAGCTGATGTAATCGTTTTGTTTTGCGGATGCGAAACACGATGCCGAGAGAATAGCGTGACAGCCTGAGCTGAAAACTGGTTTGACAAAATCGAGCTCTGGTGTGGTGTTTTATCTCGAACGATTGATTCAACGAATGACATTATAGCTTCCTTTGCTCTTAAAATTCCTTGCGGCCTCAATGCTCGCGCTACCCTCTCAGTACCCTCTTTCTTCCGGAATCATAAATTAGATGTTAAAACTGCGCTTTGACATATCTACGGACTACGGACTTACGGAAAACGTAAGAGGGATATAAACGGAAGTCGTTGTTTCAATTTGGCATCTCTTATATTTATACGAAAATGTTTTCTCCCATCCGATCCGATCTCACGTATGTGCAATTTGTCAAGGTCCACCGCAAATCCGTTATCCGCAAATTTCGCAATATTCGTACGTATTTTACGTTGACTGAGTACTTGATCGGCTAATCGCCCGAGTACGTCGCGCGATCACGCTGACGTTTTACACTGTATATGTATTTATGTAATAAGAGTAGTAAATTATTTATCACCGTTTAATGAGATTACCCGACGTTGTGTATCGCGAGTATGCGTCAGAATGATAATGACAATACGGCTTCAATGACAATTCAATTCCTTCACCCTCCCCACGTCCCCCGCCCGCAGCATTTAATAGGTTCGACGGTCAGTTACGTATACGTATCATAATCGTGCAGATCCATCCCGCTGTTCAACATGCGATTTCCCGAGGGAGCACGAGTCGACGTTTTCACGCGATCTTCATGAAGGTCGACGGCGCAAAGGGAGGAAAGTAAAACGAGTACATCTGCGCCAGAATGATAATTACAGCAACAACAACAACGATCTCCCGCAGTCAATACTCTTATCGGTCAGTCCGCGGTTCCCAGCAGTCCTTTCGCGCTCTCTCGACCCGAATCTCCCTTCTGCATCCGGCAGAAGTAAGACGGAAACAAACAACGGAGGCGCGAGTGGACGAGGTGCCGTCATCGTCATCGACGTTCTCAATCGGCGCCGCCGTCGTGGCGCGATCGCAGCGGCGCATCATCCCCCGGCTCGCTCGCGGTGGCTGCCACCCCGTTCCTTGATTCGGCCGCGCGCGCACAATGCACAATAAAAGAGCATTAGATCGCCGGCTTTGTCGAGGGAGAGCGGCTGCACGACTTCCCTCGCAACAATGGCGCGGCCTCCACTTGGCCGCGATGCTCGAAACACCTGGCAAACAAGGAAACAATGCGCCGCACGAGCCGCACTTGGACGGGATTTCGCGCATTTGGGGCTGCGCGCACGTTAACAAATTATCATCCCCGCCGCTCGCCCGCCCACCCTCCCTCCCCGTTCCCCTGCGCCTTGAGCCACCAGCCTGTCCGCTCTTTCTCGCGAGTTTCGGCGTTACTCACGAGCCGCCTACTTTCGCCAGAGAGACTCTCCACGCATATCCGGCTTGGTTATTGCACAACGCAAGCGGAGCATCTTCGGGACGGAGGCCTTTGATCGATCAAATCTCGAGGAAAATGACAGTACAATCTGACGACGCTTTTGCTGATGATACTCTCTCCGCACTTTCTTTTCTCGAACACAGGAAGTTTCTTCGGCCGTTCCTTCATTTCTTGATGGTTTTACATTCGAAATTACCAGAGGAACAAATTACATTCTTGATCACATCATTGATATTAAGAAAGTTGTATTTAAATACAACAATACAAAAGATACCGAATTGAATTCGTTTGATGGACGGGGAAAAATTCAAATAATTTTATTATCCGTCATAGCCGGACTTGGGCAGACTGCTGTGCCTTTGTGCACAAGGTGACGCATGAGGGAGCGGCGAGCTGCAGAGGAGGACGGGGCGAGGAAGAGAAAATCAACCCGCATGTGCTCACGTACGCACTCGAAAAACGAAAAGTACTTTCAGCAAGAGTCGGAGGCGGGGAGCCATAAAACGCGGCGGAGGGCAGCGGCGCGCCCTCCTTGGCCAAATGCAACTCTGAAAAGCTACGAGAAATGTTTGTAATTGGGATCGTCGTGCTCTCTGCGCTCATCGCGCCCGGGAGTGAGAGGGAGACGAGAGGGAGAAAGAGAGGAGAATCGAGCGCGTGCGCGCGCTCTGTTTCGCTTTATTCCATTAGAACGCGATACATCCGGATTTTCCGTTCCGCGATTTTTTTCGGGCAGCTCGCAACGTGCAACGTACAGCCGTAATGTTGCAACTTGATTTCTCCAAATGGACCTTGATGGAGAGCCGAGTAGAATCTAACCTCTAATCTCGTCGAAATGCACACGTGCTTCTTGCGGAGGATATCACGGGGTTAGGAATTAGCCAGCGAAAATCCCGAGCGATGCGATTTCCCGGAGGGAAACCTGGGGTTGCGAAGTCTCGGCGATGCGATAATAAAGTCACCTCGACGAGGCGGCCAAAGTTAATCCGGAGCATTCGCCACTCGACGACGACGACGACGTCGACATCGTTGGTCGGATACGGCGATACGGGTGCGTGCATCAATATTTCATAAGTCTCGAGTAAAAAGAGTGGAGAGTGTTTACCGCGTCCTAAGCAACCGGATCCTCGATCTCGTTCGCCGGTTAGCCGTAAGTGCGCTCCCCGCCGACAGATTTGCATTGAATTGAATTTCAGATTCGGTCCGGCGCAGCTTCACCGCAATCCGGCCGCCGTCGAGGACCCCCTGCGCGTCTTCCGATCTGCCCGAAATCAAATGAGACAGCACACAGGGCGCACCATTGCCTCGATTAACTGTCTCGCTTGTTGCTAGAACGATCCAAATTGATTTGTCTTGCATGATTCGATTCAGAGTGGTCCGCGACATGATTCCGCAATGATTCCGGATACGCGCGATCGCGTATTCCCTTAATTTTGTTGTCAGTTTGTTGAATGGACGTAACGAGGATGCTGAAACGATATATTTTACTAACGATCTAACGATCTTGCTAGGAATATTTCAGACAAAAAATAAGTGAAACTAGCGAAGGGTAAAATCGCTCAAAGTTCTGCGAAATAAGCCTCCTCGTCGCGGACTTGTTACAATTTTCTCAAGATGACTGAATTGCGAGAAAGAGAGAGAGAGAGAGAGAGAGAGAGAGAGAGAGAGAGAGAGAGAGAGAGAGAGAGAGAGAGAAGTATTCCTTGCGATGCCACAGTACTACCTGATATCTCTAGTAATATAAATAAAATTCTTATCCCATTCTTATGGAGCTATTATCTTTCACCAACATCAGTTCGCAAATCATATTCTGGCGGGCGCGGGGAGCTGCGGTTTTCATCCATTTCCTTTCATATAGCTGGCATTAAGGTCATGTAACGATGACAGTTCCGCGATTCGCCGAATCTCCATTCACGGCGACGCGGCGCGCCGAAAGACTCGATTGCGGCAAGGCGAATTTCCAGTTTACCGTCTCTGAACCGCATAGACAAATGGCTATTCTCCCTCGCGGTGCGCTGCGGAAACGAAGAGGATAGCGGAGGATCTCGCCTGAAGTGGATGATGGACGCGGGGGAGGAGGGGGGAGATCGACGAGAGAGAGAGAGAGAGAGAGAGAGAGAGAGAGAGAGAGAGAGAGAGAGAGAGAAAGAGAGAAGTGGCGAACGAGTGGGAGGGGACTTCCCCGAGAGGCGAGAGCGGAAAAACGACGTCTTGGAAAAGGTGCAAAGCCGACAGTATTCTTTAGTAGCGGGGATATTCGCCCTGTGCCGCCCAAGACCTCTTTGCGCTTCTTTACCTCGCCGCGCGTCGCCCCTTATCCTCTAGCAACCCCTAATCCCCCTCGCCGCGACGCTCTCGACTTCCTTGCGCGGCGTCTCCTTTACCCTCGTGCCGACGAACCACCATCACTCGCCGCTGTTACCACCACCGCTATCAGCCACCGCGACGACCGGTTTAGCGGATGGCTTACTTCCCCGCCCACGTCGGGGATCCCTTCGCGACTAGAAGCTCTCCTCTCTCTTTCAGTACGGGATATTTACCAACATCCAAGATGGCGGCATAATCTTGCCGGCGGAGAAAGTCGAGGAGGAGGACGACGACGACGACGACGACGACCCGCGCAGCGGATTCGGCGCTTCCCGCCAGTAAACACTTGGCTCCCTCTCTCTCTGTCTCTCGTAGCCGCGCTCCTCCCCGCGCTCCTCGCCTCGACCTGGTACGCTTCTTCATCATTGTCTTCTTTTTGCTCCCCCACCCCGCCGTCTTTGTACCCTTGTGGACTTTGTGCACCGCGCGCACTCGGGTCACCGCAAAAGCGGCGCGGCTGCGCGTCTACTTTTCGACGTCGACTGCGACGCCGAAAGTGCCTGTCGCTCTCTCGCGAGAAGGATTGAGGATTTTAGGTCGCGCCGAAGCGGTGTGCAGATGACGGAGCGCGTCAGCGGTTCCTTAAGCCTCGGCTTTCCTCGCCGACATTCCACGTATTTTATATTCCTAAATATAATACACATACATATTTCCCTGCCGCAGGATTACCTCAGACACCGTTAACACGCCTCGCTTATCAATTTTTCACCCCTCGAAAAGGGCTTCGTAATTGGTCTGATAATTAGCCTCTTCCCCGATTCACGCCACGTTTACGTATCCCAAAACGCCGCCCTGAACGATCGCGCGTATATGCAAAGCTGTCTATTCACGAAAGTTATACATTCGCGTTCCGCGCCGATCAACTTCCACATTGGACGCTCATTCGATCAATCTTTACCGGAGAATTTGCTAAATCGAGTGTTAAATTCGAACTCGAATCTGGCGCGAGTCCGCTTCGCTGTCTATAGTTTCGTAGCCGCGGATATAAAGCGATCGCGGTTCGCCGTGGAATTTCCGGAAGATTTCGCCCGTGGAAACCGATGATGAGGCGCCGAGCGGGCGGGACGCGAGGGGGGGAGAAGAAATCGGGGGTAAATACGTAAGCGGGTGGGAGTCCAGGGCAAGAAGCAATCGGATCGAACGGTGGAACTCCCGGAATCCGCAATCCGCCGCGAAATGAATGGCGAATCCCCAACAGTTCTACGGGGTACACCACTCCAACCCCGCGCTCGCGCGCGCCCAGGGCGGATTTCCCTTTCCTTCGCTCTTCGGCGTCGTCGTCGTCGTCGTCGTGGTCGTCGAGCTTAATCTGACCAGAAGTTGAGATTAAGGCGCGGTAATCGCTGAATCGGCAAGGGAGACGGAAAGGCGGAGCTTTCTAACCCTCTCCCTCCCCCATATCCCCCTCATCTTCCCTCCCGACATCTTGAGGGGGGGGGGGGGGAAATCCCGGCGAAGAGGACCGCGCGAAAATATTTTTATTGAGTCGCCGCGCCGCCGAGGACGATTTCCCTTGGCATTAATCCTCCCCGATAACCTTCCCCTCGCGCGAGGACGAGAGGAGGAAGGAGGGGGGGGGGCGGGAGGGCGGGCGAGGGGGGTGAGGAAAGAGCCGACGCGTTGCTTCGTCGCGCGAGCGAATAAGAGTCTGGTGGAAAAGTGGAACGCGTTTCGGCTCGAGAGAAACGTCGCGTTGCGCCTCGTCGCGAGGTGAAGCCTGCCTCCCTCGATTTCTGACGAGCGAGCGGGTTATCACGCGAATTGCGAGCGATCAGGAGCGCGTGAAGCGGGCTCAAGCGGGCGGATTAGCGCGCTCGAACGCGAGACGTCGAATAATAATCATTACAGCGCGCGCTGTGAGATTCGCCGGCGATAGAACGCGGCACAATGCGCGGCGTTAACATTAGCAGAGCGATATTGAAATCCGGCGCGCGAAGGGCGCGCGACAAAGAAGCGGAAGCGCGGCTCGGCGGGGCTGCGCCAGTTGGCGAAGAGTTTCGCTCGCGTACGTGGAGTAAGTGCAATAATACCAGATTATTTGCACCGCAAAGCCGTGCGTACGGGTAAACACAATATTCGCTCTCGGCTCGACTCTGTGAACCGATAGTGCGCCCAGGTAGACTCGCATCCGCACTATATCGCGGTTCCGCCGCGTTTCCCGTCTCTCTCCCTCTCGCAACGATCATCGGCCCGCCTTCCTCCCGCGACCCCCTTCGGCCACCCTCAACCACTCCGCCTTGTACATTGGACGTCATAAATGGTTCAGCCGCCAAACGCGGTCTTTCGGGGGTGTTTTGCCCGCCAAAGCGCGCCGAAAGGAAGTACTCGATGTGGTCTATATTGTTTGTTGTTATCAGAAAACATTCCGGCTGTTTGTACGCTTCATGAAATTCATGCGTGCTATACAAATATACGTACACATACATACATATATACATACATATATATATATATATATATATATATATATATATATATATATATATATAATAAAATTCTGTCGGCTTCGGATTGCTGATAAATAAATCGCTAATATTTCATTACACCGATGATTTAATTTAAATTCATCGATCCATTGATTCATTGATGATTTATTGATCTCAAAGCCTCGCTGAACGAAATCAAGCAGGATAGAAAGCAAGGAAAGGAATAGGGAATTTCGCGATTTGTCCGATGTGGAACGCCATACCTGTACGATAAAATGTAAATCATCCATTTTTTATTACATGATACTTCTAGTCGCGTACTAATGTTTACCAGCGTTGCACACTAGGGAAGTAAGCAATCCGTATACAGCCATTTATGACGTCTAATGTACATCCGCGCGCCTTCACTCGCTACCTTTCCCTCTTCCTCCCTCTCTCTCTCTCTCTCTCTCTCTCTATGTACCATTCTGGCGTAATACAGATTCTATTTGAGCTGCCTCAGGGAAGTTAACTTGTGATGCGTGCAGCTCGTCTCGCTCTGTTGGCGATTCTACGGATCTAGTCGTTGGTTGGTTCCCCGGCAACCCCATGATGAAAACGGTGCGACGCGATAATGGCGCTTGGTTATTTTCTTAACCCTCGTGCGCCCCGTTACGGCAAGTTGATCTTTCAAATCGTTCATTTTTGATGAAAGATAACCGCGGTAAAAGCGTGGACAACGGAATCTTAGAAGCGCGATCTTGAGAGAAGAATTTCGAACAGATTGGCGCGAGCGGTTTTTCTCGAAATATTAATTTTTTTTTGTATTTTCCATGATATACATTCCATGATCGAACGTTCGAAGAGAAAGTGAATTTTCGAGTAAACCGAGTTAGGATCGATCAAGTGGATGAGTAACGCGATGAATGATACAACACAGTCGTGTATCTGAAAGAACATCTGACGTTGCTCAACGGAAATTTTCGTCACGCTATTTTCACGGGTAAGTTACGGTATTAAATATCCGCTCGATTACTAAAAACAGCGAGCAAGGTTACCGTTGTTATTTCCAACGGCAAGTGGAACGTCAGTTTTGATGCTTTACGAGATACGCGCGTCGGCAATGATAACAGGCGCGGATCGCGTTTCAGCATCATCAGACAAAGTTGGGCGAACAAAGGATTAATCTCACAATTTTCCAGATGGCTAACTGGACCACTTCCTGATCCCGCGGTTCATGCAAAAAAGGGGACATGGCGATGTTGCAGAATTGGTGTCCACGAGCGAGAGAACAATCGCTCGATCGGAGAAGGTCGCGTCACCAGCGACTGCTCGTAGATCCGTTGGCGCTCCATCGTCATCACGCCGCTCAAAGCAAATCAGCCTTCGGTGTGTTACAATTTCGCCCTTCCGTCCTCAGCAGCCACCCCCGCCACTCTCGCGAAAGTCCCTTTAACTATCCCGCTATTTTCCTAACTCTCCGTCCTAGCCCCCTCTCCGGGGGTTTCCACTCCGTCGCTCCTCCGCTCTCGCTCAGGGTGGAAACACGTCGGCCGGAGTGGCGCGGTGGGGTGGCTTCGCCCTAACGGGGTGCGAAATCGAGTGGGGGTCGAAATGCCCGCCCCTAGGTCCGCCCACGTAGCACCGGAACGGGCGCTTCGAATCAATTCGAGCCTCGATCTCACCCCGTAGACGATCCTACGCTCGCTATCGTGCACCCTTCGACCACCGCGAGCTCGCGAGCTCGATATCCCGATTTTAACCTCAAACAAGGAGGCATCCGGGGGAATCCGAGGGATGCTCGCGTGACGCAGCCCGAGAACGTCGCGAGGATTACGCGCGCGGCTCCTTGATGTAAAATCGCGACTCGAGCTCCGGAAGAGGACACCGTCCGGACCAAGATTCTTCGACGAGGAGGGAAGATCGGTCGATCTCGCGCGTGATCGCGTGACGTTATCTCTAGCGAGTGAGAGAGAGAGAGAGAGAGAGAGAGGATCTCGGAGGTCCGTGGATCCAATTGGACGCAAGTGGAGGGTGATGCATGACGGAACGTGTTCCCGCGGACGGATCGCGAGAGACATCCCTGACGACGCCTCGTCGGAATGACGAAGTGCGCGTCGCCGCCCGAAGCAAGACGAAGCAACACGGCGAGAGGCGAAAAATTGCCCGTTATCGTTGTGAAAACAAACTATTAGCGTAAGATAGCACTCGTTAGGCGGAGGACAGAGTGACGGATAGAGCGCGACAGTCGTCCCGCTGGAATATATCGCGGCAGAAGTCACGTCGCGTGTTTTTATCGCCGACGAGCGCCCTGCCGTTGGGGAAAATCTGAGGGGTTGCGCCCCCGAAGGAAACTCCCGCGATTCGTGCGACAACATCGCTGCGTTGTTGCTGCGACAACAGTGACAACAGCAAAACAGCGGCACGGACCCCGGGAAGTGACTGAAACATTCTGGTGAACAACATTCTTATCGTCGAGCGCAGAGATCGCAGAGCGACTCTTCGCTGAAATTGCAACTGGAATAATTTATGTGCGGGAAACTATTTCTAGGCAATGAGAGGTGTTCACTTCTCAGATTATGCGGCGACAATTCTTTCTTTTGTACGATTCAAATGATTTTTCTGCGGTAAGGGTGTCTCGTAGGATGTGAAACGTTTTGCATCGAAGCAACTTGGGACTTGATACTGTTAATTTGCGATACTCCGTTTCGTCGTGAAGAAAATCCTTCTCTCTCCCTCATCCTCGGCAAAAGTGTTAGTAGTCGGAGAATTTAAAAGTTTCATGTAAAAGAAATATCGAACACAGACGATACGAGATCTCATCTTCAAAGAAAAGCATTCAGGAGGATCTGCACTTAATGATTATCATTCGCACCCTCTTGAAGAGCAAGGACATTTCATCAGACCTCAAGAGAACTTCAAGTTTGTCAAGATAATCCAAACCGGGAGACTTCATCAAAGTAACATCGGGACAAGGATATCTCACGAGGTTTTTCCGGGAGGCGATCTCTAAATTCTGAACGGAGAATGAGAGCGAGCAATGGCCTCGCAGGGTCGGTCGACGGACCGATGGTGAAATAGACGAGCAGGTCATCACGCTCATGAGGCGGCGATCACGATGGAGCCACGTGCGATGATGATGTCGAACCTGTCGTGCGACGGCTGCGCGGACAGCGACCGGGACTCGGACAGCAGCAGCATGATCGTGGATCCGGTGAGCCTCGACAAGAACGACCTGTCGCCACCGTCGCAGACGTCGTCGAGCCCGGTGATGCCGAGCTGCTCGCCGATACCGACGCCGACGCCGGCGCCACCGGCAGGCAGGAATCGTGGTAGCGGCGGCGGTGGCGGCGGCGGCGGTGCCGGTGGCGGCAGCGGACGCTCCACCAAGAAGACGTACTCGATGATGTCAGCGTCGAATCAGTCCAACAAATCAGGCGGGTCCAGTCAGTCCAGTTACAATCCCGACAAGATGTCGTCGTCCCTGATAAAGCCGCCGTACTCGTACATCGCGCTGATCACCATGGCGATCCTGCAGTCACCGCAGAAGAAGCTAACGTTGAGTGGCATCTGCGAGTTTATCATGTCCCGCTTCCCCTATTATCACGACAAGTTCCCTGCCTGGCAGAACTCGATCAGGCACAATCTGTCGCTCAACGATTGCTTCATCAAGATCCCGCGCGAGCCCGGCAATCCCGGCAAGGGCAACTATTGGACCCTGGACCCGCTCGCGGAAGACATGTTCGACAACGGTAGCTTCCTGAGGCGCAGGAAGCGGTACAAGAGGCCGCCGCCGCACTATGTGCTACGGGATCGCGCGATCATGGCCACCTTCGCCATCTGCGGTGACCGGGGACCTTGTCCAGGTGGTGGCGGCGGTCATCCAGGTGCTCTGGCCTATCCTGGGGCTGCTTACTTGTCGCCGCCGCCTGGCTTGCCGTTGCTAGACTTTTCACCGTCAACCTTGGAGGCACTGAAGCTCAGTGGCTTTCTGGAGCCACCGCCGCCACTCTACAAACCGGTTCCCATCACAGCGCCGCCGATCAGGCAGATCGATCCGACTCCTGCTAGGATCACGACGTTGCCGAGCAGTCACACGACCAGCATCGACAAGAAACGCAACTTCAGCATCGATGCGCTGATCGGCAAACAGGCTGCTAGCGATCAGAACTGCGGCGCGCTGCTAGACCTCAGCCCGTCCGAGCATAGAGAGATCAGGAGCCAGGCTTCCGCCTTCTCGCCACTAGTCTAGGGACTTGGTCCTAACCACTTCGAAGAAGCACAGGAGATAACGATTTCCGGAGCGCGAAGCTGATTGATTTCCACATGTTTACAATCTCGGCGCGGATGGTCATCGTTTCTGGAGACCAGCGCAATTAAGCAATTCGGAAGGATGACACGAGATCCCTGAAGAAGAAGTTTGCGATTATTCCTGAACATACTATCTCGCCAGTATCCTCAATTTTGCAGACACGAGTCGTGCAAGGTTCTTGAAAACGAGAAGGAGATATGATGGATTTTTCTTGTCAGAAAGAAAAAGAGAGAGAGAGAGAGAGAGATCGCTTTAGTGAACCTAAACTACGTACATCACGATCGAATGGTGACGGATATTATCGAGATCATGTTGGTGAATCATGCGTCGCTGCTTTGAAGACTTTCGTGCGACTCTATCGGAGAACTCCATCTTGAGGAGAATCTCAGGAAGAGGGTTCGATGTAATCGTTGCGCGACGGACGACTCGCTGCAGAAGTGATGGTAATTGTTTAGCAGATGTCTGATTAATGCTGTCCAAATGAAATAAATACTTTAATAGAACGATAGATAGACTATACCCTGACCTGAAAATCGGGCTGACCTTTCGTTTTTTCTCGTCGATTATGATCGATCGTAATTCATCCGCGATTTACATCGAAAACGGAAAATAACAATAATGGGCGAGAAATTTTAGCGAATTTTCGGAGAGACGCTTTTAAAAATCGTTTCGTAACCTTTTCCGTTCTATCATGGTGTCGAGTATCCTTTGTATCATTTGGACAGAATTCATCCGTAATCCGATTGTTACAATTCGACATTTTACGAGGGTTCAATATTCATTTCCGAAAGACGGCTGGATATTTGCTCTACACGGCCGTGCGTTTTTTTCGCGAATTGCAAATTGCTCGGCGATTGCTGTGACGGTAAGAAGAATGTGCAAAGTGGAGAAATTCAGGCGTTATCTGTGTTACAATTCTAGCTTTTATTCGGTAAGGCATGACGAGATTCGTGCTTGATGTAATCAATCCCGGCACGAAATTCCAGCTGATCGAGGTTCTTATCGAGATGATTCACAGAAGCTATAGGGAAAACGTGGCGATTTAACGAGGAAATGTATATCGAGGGAAATACATAGTGCATTCTGCATCTTTGTAAAAAGGCGTAGTGCAATAGCGTAGCGTTTTTAATTAACGGATTCCGCATCGTATTTCTTAAAAGGGGAGAAAAGAAGAAGAAGAGGAAGAAGAAGAAGAAGAAACGGCTAGTGGAAGTAGATAAGAGCGAAGCGAGTTTCGCCGGCGAAGTTCATGCTGACAACGCGACAAGTATCGAGCGCGCGCATTTTGCAAACATTAATTCATTCATTAATGTAACAAATTATATTTTACTCACCGAATTCCGAATTCAACTCTCCTTCCAGCCTTTCGACAGATTGCTATCGCAACGTTTGCTGAATATCACAGCGAAAGTCTCACTTTCTTGAACGCGAAAGGTCCGGAAGGTCCGTCCCAAGTCTCTTTATACAATATTTTGTCCTGTCAATCTCTCTCTCTCTCTCTCTTTCTCTCTCTCTCCCTCTGTTTCTCTGTTTTGATAACATCAGCAATACCGATATTTGTCGCTATCGCGCGTGCAAACTGCTGCGAATCTCGTCGCAACGAGATCGAACGATAATTTACTTTCACATGTCGCAACTCGTCTTTCGCGAACAAAGTTCATTGCGATCGTGCCGCTCCCCCCCCCCCCSCCGATTTCACTTTCGTTGACCGGGACTACCGGTGTTAGGTGAACTTAGGTCCCGCTTCTACACGGCCGATTAATATCGGCATTGTAAATACGAGCCCCGAACAAATATATGCGCAGCGCTCTGTTCTAGCGGGGAGCACTTTTCTTCGGTGGATTTAATGTAAAGCCGCCCGCCCCCAACCCCATTTAGCCGTGAGCGGTCAAGTAGACGTTTGGTGTACATAAAGCCGAATCCGTAGCGTCGATCCACACGTAATTGTGAATATCTATGTAGCACTCTTAACGATTAAGACAGATCTTCCATGTCGCGCGACCGCCAGCTTTGTGCGGCACGAAAACCGCCCGCGCGGTGCCTTTGATCTCGCAGTCTTTCGCGCGCGACGAGGGAACCGTGCGATCTCCGAATTTCCGTGACCTTTCGCGGTCAGGCAAGTGAGAGCAATTTTTCAAGCGGGATCGCGCGGAGAGTGCAAGCTTGTCGAAGGGGTGCTGATTAATGAGAAAAAACGACAATTGCGAGATTGAGAACTGCGGGATGAAAGTAAATTCTCTGGGCAAGCGATAGAGGGGAGGATTTTTTGGTAAAAGTTTCCCTGAGTTCGCTGAGGCGCGATACACAAAACACTCAGAAGATCTCATAGAAAACGTTCGAACGTTCAGTTTTAAATCCTCCAGCGAGTCTCGCACTTCGATCTTCACGAGATACACCGCGACGCTTCACTTTGTTCCTCCGTTAAGGGTAAGCAGCGAAGTCGAGATACATGTTTAGTTATAGGCTACGCATCCTATCGTTGAAAGAAGAAACTGTCTGTAGATCTTAGTGAGTATTGTATGTGTCAAGATGATAGATTTATAATAACATGTAATGATAAAAAACAATAAAGTATATCGTTAAGTACACGCGCGAGTGCCTCCCTCATTCTCCTCATCATTCTTACCTCATCTCGCTCCTCACCCCGTCTCTCTCGCTTTACCCGTTTAATACCTTAACGCGTCAGGATGGCGATCGGGGTGGGGAAACAAAGCTCGCGCATCGGGCGTATCCGTCGATCGGCCGGAAGGGGTGGAAATGAGCAATTTGTTCGGTCGCACGCCTCGGCGAGGAAGCATGCGACGCGCGATAAGGCGATAACGCGAGAAAAGGCGCGGAGGGGGGGGGGGGGGGGAGAAGTCGACGGTGAAACGGTAAAGCGGAAGCGACGGAGAGAGCGCATAAAGCAATATCTTGTTTACCCGCCTCTCTCGGCGCTGGCAATGCGAGGCGAAGGGACGAGGGCGGCGGCGGGCCAGAGGAGAATGAGTGGATTTTCATTGCAGTTTAATCCCCGTCCCCGTGTCCCGCCCGCCCTCGGCGACGGTATTCTAAACGGCGATACGAAGGCAACTCTTGTCGCTTGGGGTGACGATATTACATTCCTCGATCGTGACGAGGATGACGCCGCCGCCGCATCTCGCGGCGATTCGCGCGAGCGTCGAAACGCGCCTTCTTTCTGTAATCCTCCCCTTTGCTCCGCTCTCTCCCTCTCTCTCTCTCTCTCTCTCTCTCTCTCTCTCTCTCTCTTTAGTGTTAGTGGTAGGGGAAATTTACGATACGCGAGAGCGGTGGAGATAAGCGGCTTGCAAAACAACTGTTATTGCACCGTCTTACGCACGACGTGCGAGTGCACGCGTGATAATTCGCAGCATCCGATACGGCATGGACGATACGGCACAGGATCCGTTCGCGTAAGCTTCTACGAGCTGTCAATGTTTTCGTTGTTTATATCGGTTACGCGCGGTTGAGACGGTCATTGTCGCACGACGCGAGAATGGTCGATTGATCGTCGTGACGATGCGGGAGAGAGACAGCGCGAATTATCAGAACGCACTCGCATGCCAGTGCAGTGTGCTGCGTTGTTTGGGAATACTTGCGGTATCAATATCGAACTAAGCCAAGATCGCGATAACGCGAGGCCTCAGATCGATGCTCGGTTTGCCGCGCGATAACGCACTTGTCAGTTAATCGGACGTTAATGGAGCGTTAATTAATGAGATTAATTAATGAGATGCCGATTAATTCATCGATGCGCGTCTCGCGCGTATTCTTAAAAATTTTTCTACCCTCCCGAATCTCCGTTGAGTTGGACAATTTGGCGCCGAGTCACAGAACGGATCCGGCAGGCGCGATTGGTCTTATCTGCATTGTATTTTTAAAAGGAAGATGATGATGATATATGCAGCAAATAACAATATAGCGTGACGCGGAGGAGCCAATTTCGCTGGAAAACTGCCCGTCAAATCACCGACCTCGTTGAGATTTACGATTACGCGCATACGCGGGATTCGCACGTGCTCCGAATAACGCGATGATATTACAGTTTGCAAAAGCAACTATTATTGCATTATCTCAAACACGCGCTGCACGCAGGTAAACGCGATATATATCGCGGCCGATAAAATAATCGCGCGTGCGATAAGGCGCCCAGGGTCGAGGAAAGGAAATCCGAGGATGCATACGTAAGAAGATTGAATCGCAGATAAACATTCGATGACGATTTACATTCGCTGGAAAACTTGCTGAAACGACGCGATTGATCAAACAAGGATCTCAGGCGCGATTAGTAATTTATGACGGTCGCGTTATCGGCGGATTCGCTTGTGATGTTGCGTAATCGTGATATAATAAGAAAATCGATCTCAATTCGCTCTCGAGTTGACTCCGATCAGAGCACAAGTGTAATTAAAGCGATTGCATATAATTGGAGACACGTGATCTTGTTTTAACTCGCGTTTTAAATCACAACCAATTAATTAACAGCGTAACGGAGACGAGCGAGTGACGTAAGATGCATCCATTGAACGCGAATTCCTCCCGGGGAATGCTGTCCTTGCTGTCGATCGATCGATCGATCGAACCGGCCGATTCGAAAGCGCGCTCTTTTGTTCCCGCGCGCGCTCTTTCGTCCTTCACGCAGCGAGTCTCGCGAATTGCCGGGAAATCCTAAGCACTCCTGCTTCGTTTTCGCATCCGTGGCAACGACGTGGCGCGGCGAGTAGGGGACGGGGGAAACGAGGGCGGCGAGCGAGAGGGATGGGGGCGAGGGCACAGTATCGTTGTCACGATCGTGGTTCTTCGCGCGTGCAACACCCCTTTAATCGTCCGTCAAGTGTGTGTGCATTCGGAATGTAATATATCCTGGCGGCCACGTGTCGCTCACGTGCCGCTAAGTGTTTGTTTCGGTTTGCATTGTCACCACGGATACAAGGGCGCGCGCGCGCGCGCGCGCGCGTGTTCACGGGAACGGAGGAAACGGTGAAGGTGGCGGGCCTCGTTTCCCCCCCTTTTCATAACTCGACTCGCTCGGGGCGTAAATAACGTGCCGGTGGTTGACAATTAGGAGCGATGGGAACGGGGTTCATTACGCGAGAGGGTCGTCTGATCCGGGCGGATCCGTGAAACGCGGAAGTATCATCAACCGGCCTTGCCAGGAATCGGGTCGCCATTGGAGCCAGCGTGACGGCATCCCAGCGCATTCGGGCAGTTGCTTAATTAAAGAATGTTTTATCGAGAGTTCAGAGATAGAAATAGGCTCGAGCGTCCGAACGAGGAATCGTTCGAGCCTGTGCGCCGCAGGGGAGGATCGTCCAACTAACTGTAGAAGATTCTTTTAGGTTAGGTCGACGGTAAACAACTTAGCCATATGGGGATGTTGACAAGTTCGCAGCGGAAATCGGCGCGAACGTGTGGGAATACCTTTGCAAGGCTCTTGCAAGTTTGCGCAACGTCGCGATGTTGCGAAGCGCGGATCGTATGTCACGAATAAGTCGGAGTCTCCTTCAGGGTATCCGGAATTGCCAGGGAATCATATTTTCACAGGGAAGAAAATCCCGCATCCTCTATATCCGAAAGACAGATGAATCGTGATGATTTTCGCGTCCATGTTCAGGTAGCCGGAAAGAACGTGATTAACATCGAATGCAGGAAACGACGTGGAAGCGATCGTCGGACGAAACGTGCGCGAAGAGTCTCGACGATTACGTCATTCGGGTCATCAGAGGGTCAGCGAGTCAAAGGGACGGATCTTCCATGCTCTGCCGCAAAAATTTAGCAATCACGCGTCAAAGAGAGAAATAATTCGAGAAAATGTTTGTTAGATGTCGTACGGGGGTAAAGGAGGAGGTGAGGGACAAAGGGAGCGGTAGCAACGGATGTACGTACAGGCGCAACACTACACTTCCATAGTGTGGAGCGGTAATAAGTCGCCGGGACGGTGTACACACAAGAGGGAGATCTGCTAGTCAGCTACTTCGCTTTTCGGCTTTTGCGAATGGGAGGAAGAGAGAGAGAGAGAGAGAGAGGGACGAGCGGGAGGGAGAGGGAGAAAGGCAGCAGGCAATGACCAATATTATGATAATTCGAGCCTCTCGCGTTTTATCCTTCCGCGCCCTCCATCCCCTCTCTCCAATCTAACCTCCTCGCTTCGCATAGCAGAAGAGATAGATAGAAAGAGATGGAGGAAGAACGGAAACGGGAGGCTGAGGGGTTGCATTCGCCCTTCCTCTTGCGCGACCGGAAGCGGTACGGCGACGGCGACGGCAGCCATGTTTCGGAGGCGCGGGCGTGGCCTTCCGGTTGCCCCGGGCAACCGGTCTTATCCGGATATCGACCTGGGCGCGACGAGAAGGGTGGCTAGGCTTCTGTCCGGGAGGGAAAATGTTATCACTGCTTTGTGGTGGCTAAGATAGCAACCCGCCCTTCCCCGCCGCTTCTGCGAGCCTCGCTCACTCTCTCTTACTCTCTCTCTCTCTCTCTCTCTCTCTCTCTCTCTCTCTCTCTCTCTCTCTCTCTCTCTCTATCTCTCTTTTTGCTCCTCTCTACTCCCTCGTCCTGTCCCGGTCCTGTCCTGTTCCTCCCTCCTCGCTCGGATCCTCTTCTCTCCTCTGATCCTCCGCGTTGGCTCTCCGCGCAAAAGTCGCAGAATCTATCCCGCGTAGTCTTGGAATGTAAGAACACGCGTGGTACCTACGTCATTCATGCGTCATCGGTGCGTACATGCGTGCTTACGATCCATAAATCATATCAGATTTTTGCGCTTTAGAAATTTCAATGTGATTACGCGCGCGGTGAGAGTCTCGGGAAAGGAAAGAGAGAGAGAGAGGGCGAGAGTTGGGAGAAATGATTACTGAAGCTTCGAGCTATTCGAATGTGCTTTGCAAGACTAAGTCGGAGATATCCGATATCTGATATCTCTGTCTCAAATATTGATGCGCGATAGTTAAGATTGTTAAGATTTTGAGGGAAAATACGATGGAAAGAGAAAATACGCATGCCGGAGCATATCGTCATTGTTTTCGATAATTTCACGGATACGCGATTCTTGGATAGTTCTAGAATAATCAAGAAAGTATCATTAGACACAGAGATGAATCGAATTAATAATTAAGCTCGGCCATTGCTTTTAATCGCCACAGGCGACGTCGCGATTGAATCTCGCTGCTCGATGAAGGCGTCTTACAGCAGCAGAAATTCGAGACGCGAATTCGCGCTGGATGCATCTGTAAACGTTTGCCCAAGGCGAAATTACAGGGACCTTGAGACGATTAAGGGATGAAATCCTGCTCGTGCTCTCCGCTAGTGCAAGGAGGATATCGTGTACAACTGCCGCCGCTCTGTCCCGGCACTGTATTATGGAATCCTGAGAATGTGTGCGAGCCAAGGATGATATTAGATTCTTGGACAAAGTTTTCGCATGGTCGAGGTCTCGAGAGCGCCAGCCGGAGACTGCTCGTCCCTGAACAAGGACGCGTGTTATCCTTCGGCATTGATTTCTTCCCGGCTTCCTCGTCGTCGTCGTCGTCGTCGTCGTCGTCGACAAAGACGATGACAAAGAACCGGCGAATTTCATTGGAGCGTAGCTCCGTTTAATCTCCTCCTGCACGACATTTTAATTACGCCATCGTAACGGACGCGTACTTCAACGTGTCGTTGTTTCGCGTGACTAGAGAGCTCCAATTTCCGACTCTTGAATATATTTATCAAATTTACGAAATGTCGCCCATTCGCGCGAAGATTGCAATCATTTCTTGAAGTTTTGCAATCTTGATTCTTGATTCTCTAGCCATCGACGTATTTTCAAATCAGACCTTCTTTTAGTGACAAATTTCCATAATAAGCATTAGCAAGATAATCAGTCACAAGGACAGAGAGATATTTGCTGAGGAATATTGAAGTTAGAAACATAGTGGAGATAAAGGAATGACTCGCAAATGGCTCGCGTGCATTTGCAAGAAGCCGCAAGAACGGTCTTCTGGAGAACGAGAAAGACTCGTCGTCAGCATAAGGCAGAGTAGGAAACGTGTGCTGGAGACGGAAAAGGGAACCTGATATTTATAATGCATAGCTTCCCTCCTTGGGAAAGTTCAGGCATGCGTCTCAAAACTTTCGATCACTTTTGCGCCAATATCGAAGTGGCTCTCGCAAGTAGAATAAAAGTATATCAAACGCCGTACATATGCGGTTAAAACACAGACACTTCAAGGAACGATGCGGTCCGGTGTTCCCTTTTATCCTGTTCAGACAATTCTTTGGTATTTGAAATCTTGGAGCGTAGAGTTCAAGATTCTGCCAAGTCTGTCGGGAAATTAATCATTTTTCACGTAAACGATGATGCGAATGTACCTCCGTTAAGAGCGTCGTTAGGTATTTCCTGACCCTCGAAGTTTTGTTATTCCCATTTTTCCTTAACTTCTTGATACGCTATCTGCCTCGAGAAGCGGCCTTTAAGTCTCGGTTTAACCGTGACTCCGTTTTACTCAAGCACCTCTTGTAATTTATACGAAAAGGGATGATTGTGTCCAGTGGATGATTGCATCTCGCGAAGGGCGGATAATAATTTCCTCGAAAAAGAGACTCGGAGGGTGTCTATTCAACGGGAATGTTACTCAATCTTGAAAGAAGGAATTCAAGCGACACACGTGAGCATCTCAATTTCAATCAAGTAAGATACTTGATAAAAGATACATAAGACATGACAATTTCTGAGCGGAAACTTGGAATCCTGGAATTCGAGTCTCATTAATCACATCGCTCGCAAATCCCACGTCCCGAGTTCACGCTCGGGCTCGACCTTCGGGACATACCAGCGTAACGCGCATCTCGAGACAGCTCATCGAGACCGCAATGAATCGACTGCGATGAATCTGTGATGATCTGAGTTTTAGAAACAATTATCGCGAGATGCGCGATGCACTCGATGTCACCCCCGTCCGGATACATCCGGATGAGCGCGCGCAAACAGGAACGAACGCGACCCACGCACGGTGCGTAAGGTCGGTCGCGGAATCCCCGTGGGAATGGACACTTGGCTTTGCGTTTAAGGACGCGCAGTGCACACGCGCGTGCAGTTTAATGCGCTGTTTGCTGTTTGCACTTCGTACTAATGGCCGGGCTTAGCGAGATTTAAATTTGTCGGTTGTACGAGCGAGCGGTGCGCGAGGGGCTTGGCAGGGGCTGCGCACCCCCCCCCCYCCCCSCCCCGGGCGGGACGGTCTGAACTTCCCCGAGCAATGATTCGACCGAGTTACACAGCCCGCGGCTCGCGAGTTTAATTCTTCCTCGTCGTCGTTGTCGGAAACGCGCTTGCCGTTCTTACCTTTTAGTTTCCGTCCGGCAGAACCGATCGCGGCGCTTTAATGGTCGCCGAAAGTTCGGCGAGCCGAAGGGGTTGAAAGGGATTCGCCGTCTTCTGCGTGTACCATTCCCGCGAGTCGCTTCTCGTTGGGGAGAAACGCGTAAACTTTATGGAGACACGCCGGCGTGTTTCTGATTTTAAGTTCACTGGCGATACGGGAGAATAATTTCAGGGCTATTTGAGGGCTATCGGAGATTTGGAACTCTCCTTTGATCCTTATCCGGATTAAATTTTAGGAATGCGCGTCAAACGTGTGTTTTCTCTCGTCTCTGATCATCACATATTCCCGAATTTTCGCGTTCCTATCTCCGATTATCCCATCACGAGATTAAAGAACCAAAGAGTCACTTCCATTCTCGCAGGAGACCGAGACAATTCGGAGGAAAATAAACTCTCCGGCTATAAACGCCATCTCGGGCTGCGGATCGCTTAAAGCGATCTGCATGTCGGTTTCGATACCTGCAATTCAAGCGGAATAGCGCACGCCGAGATTTTCGACGAGGTTTCGGCGAGAGCGTCAAGCGCAGGGCTCGCAGCGGTGATTCGTGCGCGTCGCCAAAGGCCGAAGAACGCCCCTACAGCGTGCGGGGCTGCTGAACACGATACGAGGGGTGCTCGGTCGAGTGTACGTCGACGTGGAGCCGTAATTGTTTTACTCCCGTAGCCCTGACGCGCGCGCGCGCGCGCGCGCGAGAGAGAGAGAGAGAGAGAGAGAGAGAGAGAGAGAGAGAGRGAGAGAGAGAGAGAGGGAGAGAAAGAGCGAGCGAGCGAGCGAGACGGAGAGAAAGACAGAGGAGGAAGAGAGGGAGGCAAGAGGAGAGAGAGAGAGAGAGAGGGTGGTTGAGCCTTTCTCCCTCAATCTATTTCGTCCGCATCCTCGCAGCCACTCTCGTTTCATCCCGACGTGATGCCACCCGCAGCGTGCCTATCATGCGCCACTAATGCCTAACAGGTTAACGTCTCGCATGATTATTCTATTGCCCCACGCGCCTCTAGCCCCTCACGCTCTAATTCGAGCGGCTTTAACGGTAATATTTTTCACCCTCCCCCAAGCCCAAAGCCGAGGCGGTTTCTCTCGTCTCGCGCGGTTTTCGGAAGGGCTGCGCGGAAATGATTGACAATGACCGAAGAATTCTGTAGAATTCGCTTTGCACGCACACAGGTATATTCGTCGGATGCACCGGAGCGTAATTCGCGTTGAGTGTGTGCGCGTTGGGTATATTTACGCATGTTTTGAATTTTTTTTCAAAAAATAAGGACGTAATTCCGTGCGTAAATCGTATTGTAATGCAGCCTATTGCATTTCCGTTTGTTTGCGAAACGGTAATGCGGCCGGTTATCTATTTTCGTTATGCTCGATTTGCACTTTACTATCATTTTGTTTCATGTTAATTAAAAATGCCTCTGCGCATTCCGCTTTATTATTCTTCTCGAGGAAAAAATTCCAAGCGATATATGTGGCCGACCGAATTAAATTCGACGTGAAATTCAATCACAGCTTTCGGATGATTAAAATTTGCGCGCGCATGTTCCCGTGTGCGTGTGTGCGTGTGTGTGTGTGTGCGCGTGTGTGTGTGTGTATGTGCGTGCGTGCGTGCATGCCGCGCGCTCGATTATCCGCGCTAAAATTGTGAAAAATTATTGCTTAACTTCGTGATAAATTGTTTGCATTAAATTAACAAATATACACTGCAAATACGCGCGAAGCGCGCGCACAAAAGCCGCGCCGCGTTCGGCAGTCACGTTAAATTAAAAAATATATATCATTAAATTACAAATACATCATGCCGAATATTATGTGCATGAGATTCGCGCGAGGGGTTTTTTTTTTATTAAATTGCATACAATCTGTTTGCATCGGCGAAATCGCGCCGCCTCGTCTCTTCCCGGATTTTTCAGCTGCCATTATTCGACGATTATCGATCGCGCATTTCAATACGCCACGAGAGAAATTTCCGGCGAAAACAGATATCAAATATTAATTTAATCTATGTTAAATCCTTGCAAAACTAATTTCGCATAGATTTTATAGGAATAATTTCCAAAGTCACCGACACGGAAAAATGTATTTTCACGCATCCCTTGTAGCGGTAAAAAATGCATTAAAAAAATCATCAGTCGGTGGTCCGCAATTTTTCGAAGGCTGATTGACCGAAAGAGAATCGCCCGTAGGACAAATCCCTTTTACGCAGATATCTTTTTATGCATACACAAAATACCGGTCGCGTTAACAAACATCCGGCACTCGCGAGATATCGAGAAAACGTAAATGCTACCATCGTTCGACTTGCAAGTCTTCTCAGGAGGCTTCACCGCGAGATAAAATTGTTTGCGCGATCAAAGGGCTCGCGGATTGATCCGCGAAGGGCGCGTTCGCCGACGGCGCGGCACAAGAGGACACCGCTACATTAAACAACCTCGACATTCGGGTTTGCTTCCGTTAAACCGATGCGCAGCGTCCGATCTCCGCTACGTTGAAGATGCGCGAGATACTTATCGATGCTTATCGATGCGCGAGCGATCGAACGAGACGTGGTCGAACGTGCACTCGCGTTCTCGGTCAATGCGAATCACGCGAATGCCCGCCACGGTATGCCAAAATCGCAGCCACGCGAATCCCGCGAATCGAAACCGCTTTACCTTCGCGCTATCATAAAGCCGCTCGTTTACAAACAGCGGCTTTCCCATCGAAAATATTTATCCGAGTCGCAATCCCAGGAACTGCGATCTTCGGGACACTTATGCTTGCAATCGAGCGGAACTACCGAATCTCATGGATGATCTTGATTAGATTGTTTGATAATAATTGCAATAATGCAATAATTGCAATTGGGAGAACAATGGCGAAATTACGAAGGCTAAATTCACGAGAGAGGAAGCATCGTGTTTCGGGCAAATCACTTGCGATCGCAAATTGCCAACGAATCTCTGAAATTACGTTATTGCGAATGTATAATCGATTATTAGAGCATAGTCGGAAAGATTTTCTCTACAGAAAGAGATATATATATATATATATATATAAACTTAATTTCATTACAGAATATAACTGCTTCAGCTGGATTTATAATAATATCGCAAAAATCTAGAGGAATCAGTAAAAGAGCCGTTTCCCTGAAATCAAAACTAATACAGATTGGAACGACATAGAGATTGATCTAATAAATTGATTCCAGAGAGAAAGAGAGGGAGAGAGGGGGAGAGAAGCCGCGGAATAGATGAATGGTATAAACAAACGAGCGTTTAAATCAAATTTAGAATGCACGGCGCATAATCGCGCGTGAATGATTCCACGCGCGTTATTGTTCCATCGGCAGATCCGTCGTGACCTCGACGGGAATGACCGGCCGGGGTCGGGCGGTTATTTTATCGCGGGATTATGATCGCGCGAGGAGCGGTGCCCGGCGAAATAAAATACGCGCCGCGGAATGCGCGTATAACGCGCGAGGTTATTGATTTCTTTGGCCGCTTTTTACCGTATGCGCTTGTCGCGTTTAATCCCGTATAAAATACTTGGTGTTCCCCGGGGCGCTCTTCCCCAGTTTAAAACTGCATTCGCGTTTAATTCGAACAACCGGGAAATGGCGCGGTAGCCGTGCAGCCTGCCGGAAAATCCAAGTGGAAAACTTGACAATTAGTCCGGCCGTTCTCTCGCCACCTCGCCGTCTTCGGCGTCTTCGCGACGTCGGTAATTGCGGTAATTAAATTGGCCAATTAAACTCCTCATAACATTTTTATAAACTTCCGTTCGGCCGTACTGCCCGCATTCGGCGGTCGAAATCTGACAGACTGCGCGCCTGGATTCGATCATTCGAGTACTCGATACTCGTACTCGATGAAACATTAAGGAGTCATTTAAGGGCGCAGTCGGTTACGCTCGAACGCACATTGGAATCTTCGACAGGGATGAAACCTTCGCGGTGGACCGGAGAATGAAGAAAGGATGCTGCTCTGCTAACGCGCCGCAATATTCTCCAGCGACGAGCGGGACGAAAGGCCAACGCTGAAACGTTAATCGTGTCCGCTTTTCCATCGCCAACATCCTTCGTGTCTGTAATTCTTTCTGACCTTATCGGACTGGGGAAACTGGGGAATTCTTGTTCTGAGCTTGTTCTTCCGGCGCTGCTCGTTTATACTTTAGAAATTACAGTTCTCAGTAAACTGCGGCATTGATCGAATCGATGGTCGATGCATCGTTTGTCCGATATATAACATCGAGCACTGCTGATGCGGTACGATCAAAGGTACGTTTTCGGATCCGGCAGTCGCGTGTCGCGATGCGTGCGAAAAAGTGGCGCAACGCGGACGCGTCAAAGGAAAATGGAAAGCGGCGCACGCGGCTTATTACGCTCGCGAATTATGCGGCGAGACTATGATTCGCCGCCGATGATGCCCACGAGAGGGACGGGCCTGTTTAAAGTTCATAACCCGCCGGTTCATCGGCGCCGCGGCCCCGTAAATCCGATTACGGGAACAGATTTATTTTGACTGGCGCACGTGACCCAACAAAAACGCGGCCGGCCCTTAATCCACTTTGGGCGCGAATTGAAACGCCGCACCTGCTCGCGACAACAGATGCGTTTACCGCGACAGATTATCGTTCGCTCATGGAGAGAAAGAGAGAGAGAGAGAGAGAGAGAGAGAGAGAGAGAGGGGGGGATGGTTCTTCTGCATGCATATGAGACCTGTCACGTGCTGCGACACGTTACGGCATCGTTTTATTACTTTTCATAATGTATTCCGATGCACGTATCGCCGTGGCGACGAAAGCCGATTCCTCCCTTTTTAATCAAGTGTAGGTCTTCAGGGGATATCCTTCGGATATCAGTGTTAATAAGGGCAATATTCTTATTTATGTACGAAGCAGCAAGTTCAATCGCCTCGTCACGCGTAGACATTCTCAAATATCAATAGCAGAGTTTGCCCGACCTCGGTAAACGACGAAAATAGACTGCCATGTCCGCGATACTCGTGCGCGTCACGAGAAATACATCTTCTCGCAAGGGAGGAATCGTCAAGGCGAATTTATTGACGAGAAACATCCGTCAGCACCTTCTGTAGAGCGGCCTTGCTCTAACGAATTCCTAGCGGACATTCATATTCATCGTTAGTACGATACGGCTCTCGTGTATGCGGCAATATAATTCTGGATCTGGATCAGAACACGTCCTGCCGCCGAATGACTCTTGGACAATCAGAGATTAATGAACAGCGCAGCCGGTAAGACTGCTCCACGAGTTTCAATAATAGTGCCCTGTCGGCGTCACCGCGATTCAATAGGAATCGACAGGCAGCCGCTTCTATTACCACGGCCGCATGGAACTATTTACTTCTAATAAGCGTTCTCCGAGGCAATAATTGCGATCCCGATGAAACTGCAAGCGCGGCCACGCTGAATCGGTCCCTCCGCACGCGCGCCGATCCCGCAAACAAATCGATCGACGCGCCCCACAGTTTTACGATCTAATGCCGGCCGTAATTTATAGCGATCAACCCCGTCGCCGCGCACTCGGCCAGCCGAGAGGGTCGTTAATGGTGGTGTCGTCGGTCGCACGGAGCGCCGAGGATCATTTATCTCGGTGATCCCGAGCTATCGAGCAAGATAGCGGATCCGTAAGCCAGCGCGCTTACGGGCGACAATGCAGCCGCTACGAATAATTCATAAATATCCCGAGTTGCGGCTGAATCTGTTTGCTCTGTCTGCCGGCCAGACGAATTGCGGATTCCGGTATTTTCGCAGGCGCATTTAGCGCCCGGAACTTTATTTGCTCTGCCTGCGAGAGTTACGCGCCAGCTTGAGACTCGGCTGGATGAAATACGGCGCACGGATTATCCTCGTGAAGGATGCCACGCTGTTTGATTAACAGCCGCCGCCGAATTAAATCTGGATTCGATCCTCGCGCGCGCGCTATCGCGATTCTCCCTCGGGCGGGATTCGCGCGGCAACTATTCCATGGAAAATATCAGTTTAGATTCCTGATGATTCGCGCAGCGCGGCAAACAAGTCGAATAGCCGCGTCGCGGAAGACGACGCTGTCGTCCGCTGTCTGTTTCCCGCTTCCCGTTCTTCCGCCCGCACCTTTGTCCGCTCTTTCAGCGCTTCTTTTCTCTTCCACCCTCTGCCTCCCCCCTCATCCTCCCGCCCTCTGACACAATCAGCTTGAAGGGTGCGCGGGAAACGAGGTAGCCATTTATCCGCTACCCCCAGGAGTAACCAAGCGGGGAAAGTCCAAGAAAACTTGCGAGTGTCTTGTCATTGTCGCGACGTTCTCTCGCCGGAAACGAGGGAAGACGCTCCCGTCTACAACGTGCACGTTATTTTTGCAATGTCGTAAGACGATGGAAATTTTTACGAAAAATTCGTAAGCGCGAGAAAGATCCGTACAGACGATTTTATATAACGAGAAATTGACGTGCTCGCTCTCTCTCTCTCTCTCTCTCTCTCTCTCTCTCTCTCTCTCTTCCCCTCTCTCTTCACATCAGATTATTTGTAAAACATTATTCGTGCCTGCAACTAGCAATACCACAAGTTCATAATGGCGAACGCGAACAGGTTAATGCGGCTGGCGATTAAATAAATTATTTCTCCGCTGGGATCATCGCGAACAGCACGCGAATATTCCGCGACAGCGTCATGGATGCGCGCGCGTTGTGGATGTGTACGTAGCTTAACGCCCACAATATCAGGTTGCTGAGCGACCCGCCGCTCTAGGAGGAAAATTTAATTTCAGCTGACAACATCCTGTTCCGTTGCACACTGCGCTCAGCATTCTACAAAATCGCATGCGAGACGGTAGCAGCTCGCGCGGCTTCAGGCGTGCCAGCTTTTCTCGATGATAGCTCGTTTTCCCCGCAATAGATCTACCGATACCGTTCCCCGTGTGCCGGCGGAATCTTGAATTTGCTATTTGCCTGCGCGAATCTGAAACACAGCGGCGAAAGTGTCGAAAACGCATTTGCGCCGAATGCAGTTCGCCTATGAAATCCCGGAGGGAATTGGGACTAAAAAAAAAAGAAGGAAAAAAAGAGGAAAGAAGGATTAAAGCCACATCTTTGATGAAGGGATGAATCTCAGTCGACCTTCAGTCGTTCCTTTGGAATTTTTCATCGAGATCTTTCGTTATTTTATAATGATTCAAAAGAGATTTATAAGATCAATGAGTAACGCCTTTTATTGGCCATTTGAGGGCAGCCATATTATTTACATCAGCTTCCAAAGATAGCATCTAATTTGCACCCGCGCAAAATATGCGAGCGAAAGCGCGTTATGCTGGTTTTTCAAATCGTTTTGTACACTTTCGCATTTTGTGCCGTTTTGGCGCCGGCTCGTAACTAGATCTACCAACCACTGACACTCGGCGGAAACGGATCCGTCCATTCCGTTCACCGATGTAACAGAGTTACAGCGACTCAGCGAAATATATATTCCCGCAACGGTCGATTCGACGCTTCTTATATTATCGTGCGCGGCATATATGTACATTCGCTCTCACGAGCGCGTCTAAATTTCACAGCACGTTTACGCATGCGGAGATTGCTGATGCAGAAACGCGACAGAGATAAGTTTTCAGCGAACCTTCGGTATTGATGAAACTTTGGGCAATCGCAATTATCGCGCATTTCTCATTCATTTCGGGATTAAGTTTGTAAGAGAAATCAATAATAGTACAGAAATTAATTGTGGAGATAAGCGAGAATAATAATCTTATCTGCTCATCTTGCGATTAATATATCTAACTGATGTGAAGCGATTAATTTTATCTCAGTATTTAATTTTCCGTTTAGAGAAGACAACGATGGAATCGATGGCGGAGAGCTTCTCCCGTGCCGTAATATCTAAAATATCCGGAAAAGTACAAAATAAAACACCCTCGCCGGGTGATTGCTCAGGCGCGCGGGCGATGGAAGATATCTCGCGAGAGATGACTACATTATTCGTTTTAGTCTGGCCTGTCGACATCGTCATCGTCATCGTAGCGCACGACTGCCCTGATTCCTCTTAATCGCGCATCCTTCTTTGTGCGACCCTCTCGCACCTACCGCGACCATTTTCTAATCGGACCAGAAGCCGACCTCCTCCCCGGCTAGCCTGGAGCAAACGTCCGCGACCTCCCATCCTCCTTCTTCACCCCCGCGCGTTTGTGTCCCTGTCCCTGCGCGTTTCGCGCATCCCCGAAATCTCCGTCTCCTCGTCCTCCCTCCACTTACCGCGCCCGTCAGCCTCCCCCATCCCCTCTCCGCCCGCATCAGCCCCCTTCGTCCCGCAGCTCCGGCGCATCGGCGTAGCCTCGCGCCGCGTCTATTTATCCACCTAGCGGTATGATATTACACCCCGGGGCACACTTCGGGGATTCACTTCGGGGATTCCCTTTTCCCACACCCGGCAGCGGAGAGGGCGCCCCCACGGAGCCACGCCCAATCGCGAGCCGGCAGACCATGGCATCCGCTCGGTGGTTGTTTCCAGAACCGAGTCCATTGGCCCGCGCTGACTTTGCGTCATCGCCACCCCGTCTCTCGCGCCGGCACCTATATACCGCACGGTGTTTCACGGACGGGGACGCTCTCGTACGCCGTTGCCGTCATCGTCGCGGCGTCGCGAGTCGTTCCATGGCATGGGGGTGGATAATGGGGAAGACGGTGGGGAGCCGGTCGCAAGACGGGGAGACTCGCAGCGAAGAGGGTGTTGAAAATCTGGAAGGCTTCATTTGGTCCATTCTTTGCCACGGCGCGGCAAAATGTCACTGTTTTAGCGCTTGTACTCGAATAATTCCTGTCTCTCTCTCTCTCTCTCTCTCTCTCTCTCTCTCTCTCTCTCTCTCTCTCTGTCTATTTCTTCGTATACGCTTTCGTCTTTTGTTTTGTTCTTCGTCGTCATTGTCCGCTTGCGAATTCCGTCATCTGGAGCTATCATAAAAAAATCTCCACTTGTCGTGATATTGGATTTTTGTGCGAAGCGTGTTCCCAGTACGGATCGTTTCATGCTGCAGTGAAATGTTTTTTTACGCGGAAACAATGCGCCTGCTTCCTTTATGTATGTCATAATGCGAGAGACCGCATTTTATTTAAAGTTTAGCGGTTTTATATACACTTTCCGTGTAACTTAGGGATCTTTAAATGTCTTGGTATATTTAATTTTTGTTTAGACACCTTGAGCACCTCTTGATAAATCGCGTCTTTCGTATGACATTTCTGACTCTAGTCCGTTTAAATAAATCCACGATAATGTAAAGGAATTCTTATCATCATAATGTGTCGTTACTAGATTCATTCGAAACAGGAAAGTTTCCTGTGATAACGAAAACTTCTTTTTTATCGCGGTATAGATTAGAAAATATCAAAGTGAACGATCGCGAATTCCGCAAATCTGGGTTAAAAGAGCGACCTCGATTCGATGGCTTTTGTAGATCAGAGAGGAAGGGTTTAATGTGAAGTTCCTGACGTTCTCCGAGTCGACTCGAGTGCCGCAGATGACGCAAACGAGTTTGCAAGATATTCTTCCAGCATTCGTAAAGAGCATTCTTGAAAAACACGCGCTCCAACAACTTTCCCTCTCATTCACTACCCTGCCTGCAGATAAATCATGAAAAACGAAAAACCAACTAGACTCGTATAACATGTCGCGTGCATGGTAAACATGATTGCACTTGCAAGCGTAAAATCCGAAATGGCATCTCGATAGGAGGATTAGGAATTCAGAGCTTCTAAAGTCTCTAAAGAATTTCTCTAAAGAAAACTTTGAAAATTCCATTTTAATAGCAATTTGTTCCCATTATCTCAGCCATTATCTTAAGCAAATTAATACGCAAATTAGTACGTTAATCATGACATCAAGATTTGTTCGTTTAAATGAAAAAATTCATTAGACAAGACATCCTAATAGATTAGGACGCTTAATGTTTCGATCAAAATATTCAGATTCAGAACAAATTCGTTATCCCCATCGAGTCTGAAAGCCCGATCCACGAGCCGGACAGCTTTCTTTCTTTCGTCAAAGAAGAAAAGTTTCCCCTGTACGGCCGAAGGTGTATATCTTTCCGCGATCTCCTGACTTTGAGACGTCGTCTCAACAAATTAGGCAAGCTTAAAGCAAAAATGGAAATATTCACTCGCAACTGTCACTGTCCCTCTTCGAATTTCGAGCGAATTTCGAGCATTGTGCGCTGTAATACGATACCTCAAGGACGCGAGCACTTGATACTTATCCCTATTGCGTGGTAGCATTCAGCCGGAAAGCCGAGAAGCCGCGGAGAAGGCATGTAGTAGCGCTAATAACCGCACAGGCAATTAAACGCGGCGAATACATAAATACGCGCCGTTAACTCGCCGTTCAAAGAGCTCGCCGGGGCGATCAGGTCCTTTTAAGGCCCAGCGCGCGCCATTCATCCCGGCGAGGGTGGMCCCCCCCTCCCTCTCCCCGCCCCCGCCGCCGCCGCCGCCGCCGCGGCGTCACCGGGGGATGGGGCGCGATTTTCAAGCTTCTTTATCCGCGTGCCGTGTGTATTAGTAACTCACTTTGATCAAGCATCTGCTCTCACAGCGTTTTCCAGCGAGATATCGGGAATGATTCTCCGGCCACGTGGCAGAATCGCAACAATCCCGGCAACGTGCGAATAATACCAAAGAACGGCTAGAATCAAGGACATCGACGGAGAAGGATCCGACTGTGTCGGATCTGGACTAATAAAGACGCTTCTCTATAACATTGAACAATCTTCGTCGCTTTATCTTCGTTCGTGTCTATTTATATTTCGTAATAAAGCATGCTGGATTTATTTACTCATTTATCACATGCAGATATTTATAATTGTAATAAATATCGCTGATAAAACTTGTAAAACTTCATCGATAGTAGATATTTATTGCTCCGCTATCATGTATTATTTCAATGATCTCTTGTCTAATATAAAGTTATATTAAAACGAGGATTTAATGTAACATCGCGTTTGTAACAAAATATATTTATATCGCATCTGCTACCTGATGCAGTATGGTTGTTTAATGACGTAGGTTAACGACGTGTATCTTGAATAAAAGTCGATACAAGTGAATCTTACCTTACGAATTGCGAAGAAGCCGCCATTTTTGTTGAATCCAATTTAGCTTCTTCTGACGGGCCTCTTTCGAATTGAATTTTCATCATGAGAATTAAGATTCCGGATGCGGATTTCTCCAAAGCGCTGCCACCGCGTACTAAAATACGAAATGCGATCGTTATTTACATATATTCTTTGATGTAATTGCGTTAATTTTTCATTTATTACATTACCATACGCATACGTCGCAATTGCACGCAAAAATAATTGCGGCTAAATGGTCAAATGGTACGCCGAGCATCATCTGTGGCGAATTTGTGGAACTAATGAAGTGCAACATGGCGCTGCCCTTGGTAAGATATTAGGTAACTCCGATCGTTGCTTAAGACATTCTTTTCGTTATGTCTGTGACAATATGACAAATAATCGTTAATAGCGATGCATCGCACTGCGATATAAATCTAGTGCGATACATGATAATTAATTATATAACAGGCATCAATAATTGGTGATTGTAATAACCGTACAAATTATATTTAAAAAATGTCGATGTTACGCGCGGTGTTATCCAAATATCACAATAATCATTCGATTTCAAGGTAATTTATGAATTCCAAGTTACATTTAATTGTATTTCTTGGATATCGACAGAGTTTTGTAAAAATGCTATCAAGCAAAAGATGCTGTCAATGTGATATATAAAAGTATATAAATAATATTATGTCATCCACGTATCGTTATATATCTCTATAACTATAAATGATCTAATTCATCACTTAAAAATAATATTATCTTAAATGAAATGTTTTAGATTACCTTTACAGAGGTACATTCTACGAGAAAAGTGTCGAAACACATGGTCAGTGTCGAAACGTGAATTTACTAAAATCGCTCAAAAATTTGCCAAAGAAAATGCTAATGACTCTAAGCTTTCTTATATTGTCAAATTTGGTTTTGGTGGATTCGGTATAACAGCGGTTTGTATCTGGAAATCGCGCAATCAAGTCGCGATATGTAGGGAAGCTAGGAAGATAAGTGACATAAAGGCTGACAATAAACTTGAACCAACTTTTGAATGGAAGAAATTATTCAAATATTTGTATCCACATATCTGGTATTTATTATTAGCATTATCAGTAAGTATTTGGGTCTCATAATCTATGCGAGAGACATTACCATAAATGAATACCAACGTTCCGTATTTATAGAGTGCACTAATAGTTGCATTGTTAAATATACAAATACCACGATGCGTTGGAAGTGTAATAAATGTACTGACAACGATTTGTCAAAACAAGAACGATTCCACGAAAGAAGTTATCCTGCAGCTCACTCGACCCGCTTTGATCCTGGCACAAATGTACATCGCTCAAGTACGTAAATTAATTGGTATAATAGATTGTTACGTAGTATATTTCATAAATCTGATATCTTGATTCGTGCATTTAACTTTTTAGGCACTCTTTACCTTTGTATATATCTATACACTTGCACATGTTGGTGAAAGAGTCACGATAAATTTACGTCAAGATCTATTCAAGTCCATCATCATGCAGGACATAGCGTTCTTTGATAAAACTCGTTCTGGTGAAATAGTAAGTCGATTGACCAGCGATATTCAAGATTTCAAAAGCTCGTTTAAGACCTGTATTTCTCAAGGCCTGAGGAGTTTCACGCAAATTATTGGCTGTGTTGTTTCTGTGATAGTAATATCACCGCAATTGACTGCCCTTGTGGTATTCAGTTTACCAGCAATTATTTTTATCGGTACCGCTTTGGGAAGAAGCCTGCGCAAGCTATCGATGGCGGCACAGAATCAAATTGCGAAATCGACCGCCGTCTGCGAGGAAGCTATACAAAATATTCGAACGGTATTTATAATCGAATAATTGAAGGAATACGCTACGATGATCTCGTATTGCATCTTTTGATTAGGTGAGAGCTTTCGCCGCGGAGGAAAAAGAGACCGAGATGTTTTACGAGGAGATCGAACGCTCGGCTGAGTTGTATGAGAAATTAGGTTTCGGCATAGGCTTCTTCCAAGCAGGAACGAATCTATTGCTCAACGGCATTCTACTCTCCACACTATACTTTGGTGGGCAACTACTCTCTACAGGATCGTTGTCTCCGGGTGATCTCATGGCGTTTTTGATGGCCGCGCAAACTATACAGAAGTCTCTGGGTCAACTATCGGTGCTTTTCGGGACCTATGTTAGGGGACAAAGTGCAGGTGCCAGAGTTTTCCAGGTCAATCTTAGTTAGATTATGCAATTTTACTTATTGTGTAGCTTCAAAAACTATAAATTATTATCATACATTTTTTTTCTAGTATCTAGATATGCCTCCCTCACCGATGATGATTGGCGGTGATGTGATCACGGACATGTCTCTGGCGGGCAATATAACTTTCAAGAATGTCAAGTTTAGCTATCCTACTAGACCAGATCACGTTATCTTGAAAAATTTCACTTTACACATTCCCGCCGGAAAAACGGTAGCTATCGTTGGCACGAGCGGTAATGGCAAATCGACGGTAGCCGCATTATTAGAAAGGTACCGTCTGCAATAATTATGCGAGTCTTATTCGAATCTTTTGAGAAATCTATGAATGTTCGCGTGAAAAATCTTGCAGGTTTTACGACGTTGATGAAGGCTCCATTACCATCGACGATCGAGATATCAGATCTTTTAACGCGAATTACCTGAGGGGCCGGCTTCTGGGTTACATAAATCAAGAGCCCACGTTATTTGCTACCAGCATTATGGAGAACATTCGGTATGGACGGCAAGACGCAACGAACGAAGAAGTGAGATTAAAATTATAACCAACGCACTTGCCATTATTTATAACGATTTTCATATATCTCCATGGATCCAGGTGATCGAGGCGGCTAAAGAAGCAAATGCTCACGAATTTATAACAAAGTTCCCGGACGGTTACGAGACTCAAGTTGGCGAGAGAGGTACGCAACTCTCTGGTGGACAAAAACAACGGGTTGCTATCGCCAGAGCTCTGCTGAAACAACCATCCGTTTTAATCTTAGATGAGGCGACAAGGTAAGAATAACAAAGTAGAACGACTCCTTATTATCTTATCAATTCTAAGTGCTCATTCGTGTATTATAGCGCGTTGGACTATGAGAGCGAGAGAATCGTTCAAAAGGCGATCGAGAATGCCACGCAAGGCAGAACAGTGCTCGTGATTGCTCATAGGTTGAGTACCATTAAAGGCGCTGACGTAATTGTCGTTCTGCAACGCGGTGTCATTGTTGAGGTATGCTGGTATTGATAACAACAACGTGTAACATTGTTACTAGATAATATACAAGTACAATTTGAAATATTTTTTTCGCAGATGGGCACGCATTCTGATTTAATTCAGCGGAAAGGTGTGTATTATACGCTCGTTAACGAACAAGAGAAAGAAAATATATAACAGTAACGCTACTGTTATAGAATATTAGCACAAGGAATTGATGTGGTAATTTAGCAATATTCCGTAATAGAGTATTGTTTAGCTTTATTTTTTTTACATAGAAGAAATGTTTTCATTATACCTAGCAGTATATATACAAAATGATTTCAGGAGTTGCTCATAACCATCTTAAAAAACAGGGAACAAATGTAACGAATAGTTATAAATAAATTATTCTTTTATCTACACATTGCGTAATATCTTTATACATATCTCTCAGCGACATTCAATGATTTCTGTATATTCTAAAGGAAATGCATTACATATACCTAATAACAATTTTAAAGAATTTTAGAAAATCTACTTGCAACACTTGACTTCAGTTAGTAGTAGAAGCGAGCAAGACTTTCGTAATGTTTTCTGTAGTATCTTCGTGCAGCGTTTTATGTAATCGAATCTGTGTCTAAAGTAGATAAATGTTGTATTGCGGCATCTGTGGACGAGATTATGATTAATTTCGGGATTGAAATTTTTATAGCAGTAGATAAGAATCGCCATTATGAATAGAAACCGCCTAGAGACATCTTTGTCTGAGCCAAACATGTGAGTTTGACACTACGAGTTCACTCTGGCGAGGCGGATGTTCCGAATGTAAGAGCGTTCTCTGTAGTGTGCTGTTCAACATCAGCGATCGGTTCCGAGAACATTGCACTAGGTATCGATGTAGATATGTCTGAATAGTCGCTCAGATCGCTCATGGTTGTTGATATATCATTCAACGACACTGGACCTTGATCAGTTGTTTCAGTTAATCTGGAATCTGGAATCATCGAGCTAGTATTATCGTATCGCGTTGTAGTCATTGTAGTATACGTTTCCTCGTCCAATTCAGGCTGCGATGCGTAAATCGAAGAAAGCAATGACGTGTCAGTTGTCGCGAAATCGACATTTGAATCCGTGTCAGTATTTGCGCTGCATTCCGTGGTCGAAATAGCTGACACAACGGAATGCGACGCATCGTTATTCGTTTCTGTCGTTGGCATCCACGACGGTGATTGCTCGTTTTCAAGCATTCCTTGTGTAGTTTCGGCCGGATTCCATGTCTCAATGGTCGATGTTTCGTCAGGATCATCAGCAACCGAAACATTTTCGATCGGTAATTGCGTGGTTCTTAAAATTTCCAAGGAAGATGTGCTGTACACTTCATCCTCACTTGCGGAAGAATCACACGCAGTTGCTTCTGTGGTGGAATTGAACTGCGGTGCGTCATCCGGTGCGTCATGCGATACGAAGCTCGGATCAGTAGTATACGATTGGCTAGAATAAAATGAAACATCGCTGGTTACTTCGTATGATATCGCAATTTGCTGCTGTTCATCGTTAACGATTGTAGACGACTCTTCAATGGTCGGGTCGGCTTCATTTGGTGATCCTAGAAAGGTGGTACTTTCTGATGATACCGAGGATTCATCTAGCTTGTTAGTCGACATATACGATTTGTATAAGACTTTTTCATTCTCGGATACCGAAACATTCTCGGTTGATTGCGTAGGTGTATTATCCGTGTCATTATCATGATCCTCTTTATTATCCATACATTGTCGGTCATCCATCACATTGACAGGAGTTGTAGAGATAGCATAATCATTGATTATGGGACTCCTGTCTTCAAGTTTAGGTTCCTCCAGGGGCGTTAGAGTATGCTCATTTGCATTCCCATGTTTGTCGTATGTTTCGGGGATCCCCTTAACGTTTTCTTTTACAACTTTGTTAGAATTCTGAGACCCCAAGTTCTCATCTGGTGAATCTGGCATGCAGACCGCGAAATCTACTGAATCGTCATTTTCGCAGCCAGGCATGACGATGCAAATACCCTTGTCCGCGTAATATCCTGTGTTTCGTGGACATTTGTATACGCTTCGGTAGAGCCGACGGCCGCTAATGTTGCATGTATAAAATATGGAGCAATGGCCGGGCACAGAAAATCGACCGGGTTTCGTGCAATCCGGCACGCTATTCTGATCGTAATGCTTGTGTTCATCCAATTGAATCTCTCTGCTCGTGATGCATCGCTGACGACGAATATCGAAAATCTGTCCGTCTTCACATTGCGCCAGGATCGATCTGTTGCGCGTGCAAATGTGATAATACAAAGGGCTCGTGCAGTGTGACTTCAGGATGTTGATACCGCACGAGCGTTCCTTTTCAACGTGAAGTATCCTGCCGCCTCCAGGCACGCTGAAGCAACGTCCTCTATCCTCGTCATAGAAGTAATTCAACCTGCAGTAGTGCACGGTGGATTCAACTGCTCGACTATTACGGGATATTTGTCGATCACTGTTGCTTTCGATGTTATCGGTGTACTGTAATCAGCGGAAATGTAAATTCTTGGTCTAAAAATGCTGGTAAAAGATTTACGTTTCATTATATGAAACATTGATATAAATATATAAGAAAGGAGGAACACTGTAATATTTTAATATTATTCTTTTTTTTTTTCAATTTATATCTTCATTAATACTGGCCCTTTTGCAAAAACTGTATCTTTTTCTCAGAAATTTCATGTACACAATATACAATTATGCGTAATGTGACATGCATAAAGAAATTACTTACTATAGGATCATTTGTCGAGTAACATATCGCTGTAAGTAATAGTATAACTCCAAGTAGTAGAAGCGGAAGTATAATTTTCACGGACGAAGTCATTGCGCAAAGCAGTCCGTTTCTCGCCGATGTTTTTTAACACACTAGAGACATTCGAGAAACCGTTTCTGCCTTTTTACTTCAAACGATAATATATCTAAGGAACTCGTCAGAAGGAAAAATGTGCGGATATGTATATTTTCATATCGGAAACGTGCCACTTAGTAAATACATGAGAGGAAATGGTAATGCATTCGATTGTCTCACGGGACAGGATTTCCGAGAATGCGCGCATTCGTGCGTGCAACATTGTTAACATGTTTATCGGAGAAAAATAATATTCGAAAAACGTTTCTCTTTATGAGAGAAACGAGATTTAGAATAAATGCGAAGTAGCAAGAAATGAATCACATCGGTGCATTGGCTGTATTGAGATATTGTTTATCTTTGTAATAATTGGTTCAAGATTGATCGAATAATCGTTATGATTGATTACTATGGAGAAAATCTGATCAAAAAAAAAAAAAACAATGAAACATATTGTAAACATATGTAAAAAAGAACGAGTTTATTATTTAAGTAGATAAATCCATACGTAAATCGGTAATAAATTTTTATATACAGAATTTCGTTGGAAAGTTGTATCTACAGATTAGAGTCCTTAACTCTGGTAGATAATATATTAAGTGACTTATATTGAAGTATAAGCGATATAGGATTCGATTCTAAGATTGTACATCGTTGCTCGCGACAGAATTTCGGAAAGATTATCATTCCTGATTCGGCATTCTCACTCAACAATCATACTGTGGCACTCTATATGTAAAATTGTTACTCGTCACAATGTTAATTCCGGCACCATAATATGGCATCACATAATGAGAACCGTCCGCTGGTCCTACAACCTGCGTAGCTATTAGTATTACATCAGCGAATTGACCAAGGAAAAGGAATCCCAATGTGCTCAATTTGAGTAAACCTAGGGCTGGATACCCAAGGTAAAATCGATCAGCGCCAAACATGCCGAGGAATATGGACAGTAGTAACGACGTCTCGAAGGAATATCCATTTCTGAAAGCGAAGAAATCTAAAATGAAGAGGTCTCAAAAGGAAAAATCTTAATGCTATCTGGGATATGCAAATCGTAGTAAGAAGTTAACATTATCGTGTATTCTCTTGATGAAAATGTTAATTTTTTAATTTTATTTTTTATACATTTAGGCCTTTAATATTTGAGCTATGTTATTCCACATAATCACGAGATACATCTCATAAAACACTTACGTCCACTTGCAAGGTATATCCTTTTTAAATGTATTGTTTTTCGTTTCTGTACAAATTAGACCATCAGCGGCTAGACACAGCACTTGCAAAAATAAATTCTCGTTAAACTGTCAATGAGCTATACATACATTATGTAGATCCGCCAACATATTTGTCAAATCTTTGATTTGCATATATATCTATGTATATGTAAATAAATGAAGCATAAAGAGACAAAAGCTGGATTTTATTTGGACTTTACTTTGCGCTATTTCCAAGATAAATGTGAACATTGATTTCAATTTAAACATAAAAAAAAATATATATATATATATATAAAAGGAAAGATTTATATATAAATCAAACGGATAATTATTACAGAGAATATATATATATATATATATATATATATATATCTATATATTGTATAAAAAATTATCTTTCTAGACTTCTAGAGATTAAAATGGGAATGTCTAGAGATATTTTTGCTCCATCGGGCCCACCTTTGGCCTTATTCTCTTTGGTGCAGCCGCGTGGCTGCTGCGTCTTCGGGTCTATGAAATCGTAGTCGGGATGCGGACAGATGTACTGTCCCATTCGCAGATTATTGCAGTCGATTTCGTATGTGTACGAGTCCAAGCCATCACACAGTGTGATCACCGGCAGTAAGATGAGCAAACCGCTAAGAAGTTGCGCCGAACGGGACATGCCGTCTCATTTTACCTCGATGTTACCTCGTCAACACTATTGCTTGACGTTCACTGTTTAGACGCGCGATTGGGGAAGACGAACGATGATCTCCGCATTTTTTCCGATGCTTGTCAGCAGCGCGACTCTCCCCGCGACTCGCCCTTCGATGTTGATTTCGATGGAAATGAGCGAGACAGGCCTGCTGGCGCCATCTAGCGGGGCTCCTCAATACCTCGCGGCCGCGACTGAACTCGCTGGCGCCTGCAGAATGGCAATCCGTCATTCGACAAAATTGCATAACTGCAATTCAAGCCTGCAGGCGTTTTGCTGTTTGTTATTAATTTCTTTAAACATCCGTTTAAGCGAGCCGCTCCACTGTTTCGCACTTGAAAAGTGAGGCAGCATAATTCAACGCAAGACCCAGCTTGATTTTCTCAAGCTAGATTTGAATTCATGCCTGAAGTTTCTATTTTCGATAGAAGTACGGTTTAACGACGGAGCCGAAGCTACTTTCCCATTTATTTATGTAATATCGCTCATACTATAATATTTCGTCTCTCAGTAACGCGATTAGATGAAGCTTTTACAAGCACAAACGGTGTGTTCCGTTTGTAGCGTAAATTTTAAATATAATGAGACACGACGAGAGAAAAATGATAAGAATAAGGCGAACGGTCAAGAAAGCTTGATTATTGCTCGATTATAAAATTTATTACTCGATCTTAACCTTTGACAATCGCTGAATACTTCTTTTTCAATCATATTTACAGCCTTGTTGCTGTAAAAAACGTGGCGGTAAAAGCTCCCGAGTTTAGATCGGAGCAACAAAGGAATGGGCAACAATGAAACCCGTCGAGCATTGTCGGAGGCCGATCTGAATTACGCTCAATACCGACGTAAGGAGAGCGCGTTCCTCAGAAAGCGAAACAATCGAATGCTCGTGTTTTATCGCGTCCGTAATAAAATGGCATCCGTGTCTCTGAGGGGCACGCGCAAGACGTACAGCTTCGAGGAACGGAAGATCCTGATATCGCTGATAAACAAGCACGTGATCGTCGAAGACAGGAAGTCAGATCCGATCTCCATATGTAAGCGGAAATCGGCTTGGTCGCGAATCGCCGACGAGTACAACTCGATGGTCGGGCCGCAGGGTGCGCGCTCCGCGATGCAGCTCCGCCGTTGCTGGGAGAACATGAAGGCGTGCAAGCGCCTTCGCGACGAGAAGAGGTCTCGGTAAATATGAAATTATCCCCTGCGCCGTGAAGCAAATTGCTTGCACTTTGCAAACCATTTACGTTTAATTACATCTGATATTTAAGAGAGAATTAATAGACGCGAATTCGGGAGAGTTCGCATCTCTCTCGCCGACTTCTGAAAATACTCAACAGAAATTAAATTAATTCTACCACGGAGTGGTAGAAGATGAAATCAAGTAGAACTCCTTGTTGGAGTTGTACGGATTTCGCCGGACAGCGAAATTGAGTAATACATACATTTAGTAGGTCTCATCACGAGAACGTGTTTCCTTAGCTAACGAAAAATTCATGTACAAAGGATGCTTAAATCTTGTCTTGATCCGTTCATCTTTCAGTTGCGGTACGAAAGTGGTTTCTCAATCGACAAAAGATGACGGACGAGAGAGGAATCAGTGTTGGGAAGGTATAACTTGTAGTCAGAACACGTCGGAAGCACCAACGTCCATCGGAACCGTTGGGCTACCACCAAACGTGGTTTTCGAGCCGAAGGATTCCGAGCCATTCACATTACAAAGCGTTTGTACTAGCAGGCCCCAGAATCTAAGTTGCTCCAGAAAAGACATGGAGAATTGTAGAGACTTAAGCTGTAAGTAGAGATCTGAGCTCTTCCTTTTCGTTCAGTGAAAAGAGAAAAAAGAGAATTAAATAATTAAACACAGAGAAAACGCACAGGGAGAATGATATTCTTAGAAAATTGAGTCATCATCGATCCGCATTTTACATTCTTCACGATTTAATATCAACGATCTCTGTGACAGTTTTGCGCTTAAACGATAAGAAATGCTTTAGTGTAAATAATAGGATTATCGTTACTTCGCAAGATCGACCTACCTTTTCCTCTTTCTCATTTTATCTAATAAATAATTTCGCGCAGTTAGTGCGTTTGGCCGCATGATTGCCGATGGAAACAAATGCGAGGTCGTTGCACCGCTTCACAGTCCGATAAACGACTGCTACGACGGATCCGTGAAGATAAACGTGGATTCGCCCGTGATCGATCAACCGGCGACGGACGACGGATTTGAGAGAAGTCATGCGAATCCAGGGCCGAGTGCCCCATACACCTTGATCTCGCCGTCCGTCGTGCAGGAGCATAATCGTAAAAGGAAATCCGCGCAGCAGGAGGAGCAATTGCACGTTCTCGCACTCTCGGAGGCGCAAATGAAGGTCGACATCGCTGCCATGCTGAAGGAGGAGGCGAGGATCAAGCTGGAGGAGGCTCATTATCGCAAGGAGGAGGCCAGACTCAGGATGTTACTGTTCACTTATAAGCTGGATAGAATTAAGGAGGATTGAAGAAGAAGAAGATCAAGTAATTCCATTGGACGCGGCTTCATGTGCGCGATATGTTCTCGTAAGTTCGCGGCGCTTCCTTTTCTTTATTTTCGCTGTCATTGATCGTCGATGCGCCGCATTGGTGCTCAGAAACGAGATGTGGAGAAATAAATGCAATTGTCTCTGTCTATAATATCGATTTATTTCTTATATAAATGCGATTAAAATGCAATCGTAATAAATACAGATCTGATTATTCAACTTGCTAGTGAATAGTGAATTTATTTGCGCTGTTTACTTGATATTGTTTGGTTCGATTGTTGCGATCTCTCGACCGCGAGAATCGACGAAATTCCGAGATTAATGAGAGAAAAGCAGACGTCCCGATGTTCGTCTTCGCTATAATGCTCGAGTCTCGGTTGCTCTTGAAGAGTATGCACAGAGAATATGTATTTCGCCCTTTTCTTTTAATGAAATTTTGTCTTTTTTCTTATTGCACATAGCGAAACGAAACATTTCATCGTTTTATTATGCTGCTAATAAAATTAAGTATACAGTACGGGAACTTCCCTTAAGGTTTCTTAATATTAACATTTTCCTCGAGCCAAGAAAATAGAGATAAAATTTATCTTTACCCATTTCTTGATTATTGAAAATGTAAAAAATGTACCGTCCCATTATCACGAATTATTTATGATACCGATCATAAAATTATTTGTAATAGAATGTAATGTAATGTTTTAGAACGTTGCTCGGAAAAAAAGATGATGCTTCCGAACTGCCTCAGTAAATCTTCACGAAACGGTAACTCGCGTGAACTTTATTAATAATTACATGTGACGTATGAAAAAGTGAGTTGTCTGCATTAAGTCTTTTTTGACAAAATAATCAAAGTAAATTCTTTGAAGAAATCGAAAGATCATTAAGTGCTTGACAGCTAATTGGCAGTGTATAGACCAGCGGCAGGATATATCGCGATAATTGCGCTTCGTCAGGAATTTCGGTTCTGCAATGCATACATTAAACTACGTAATCAGAGCCACGATTGCTCGTTTAGCCTATGCAATTCCAAATCTTCCTCGCGCGCTATATAAGATGAAAGTTGTCATTGAGACTTGATTTCGCGGCGTTCGAACAACGAGGGACCTCGAAGAGAGAGGGATCTGTATAAATCGGTTCGCTCGGATCGAAACCGCTTCGTCGACTGCCGGATAATCCCACAGCACCCTCGAGAGTGGTGGATGATGAGGCGAGACGTTGGCTGATAGCGTTGCTCATTGATCTCGAGATAGACCTGATCACAAACACGAAGAGAGATTCCTCTCATAATTCGCGGATTAAATTTATTGAATTACCGAACAGCAATATCCGTACCATTAATTAATTAATCCCATCGCTTTTCGATACTTACGAGGCCTGAAATGGTTTCTGAAGACCCGCTCTCATGAAGGAGAAATTATTGACCCGACTACTGTAAGGCTCGTCGGAGTGACCGTTGCGGCCGCAGGTTTTGTCGAGTCTACGATTCTTCATGATCACGGAATAAACGTATTTTCTGAAACGACGAATCAGATTAATTAACTTCGTATTACGTCAGCGATATAAAGGAGCTCACGCGCTTCCTGCTAATGACGTTACAGATTATCGCCTTAATTACGTAACCTTTCTAAATACCGAGATCGATTGAGGACAGATTGTCAAGGACGAAGCGCGATCTTTACCTGTAAACGAGCATAGACAGGAGAACGACGGAGGCCAAGAGAACGACGAGGATGCCCACGGCCGTAACCAATCCGTAGTACTCATTTTGCGTTATGCAAATGTTCTCCAGAATTTTCGTTTGCTTCTCGACGATGCTTCTTTCCTCCTCGATGTCCATTCTCGAATCGAGAACCTGCCGGGACAAATGCATTTGATCGTGCGGATTTGTTTTTACACGAGAACAGAGGCGTTCTGCCTATTTTCCTCCACCGAAATGAAAACGATCCATCTGCTACCTCTATCATTTCTCTAACGTGCTCTTCCTCCTCTTCGTCCTCCGGTTCCTCGTCCACGGCGTCGGTCACGTTGAAAATCGTCGCCGACGCGTTATTAACGTCACCGTCCATCACGGTTATCGGCGACACCTCATCCTCATCTGCTACCGTGTCGTTATTTACGTCTCTCCGCCGTCTGCCGAAGGATGGCTCGCTTCTCCCGGTACCACCGGAACAGTATGCCGGTTGGCAGCCTTCGCGACACGTTCGCACATTCGCCTCAAACACCAGGAAATTTGATTCGGGTATTTTGAAAGCGTTGAAGCGAGCCTCCAGGCTATCACCGTCACGAAGCCGGTCCAGTCCCGGGAACACGTAATTGTCCACTGGACAGCTGTAGAGATTTTCATTTCGATCAGGCGAGCTATCTTCGACGATCGCTCTTTTCAGCGGAGATGTTACTCCGATCTTTTAACATTTATGCGGTATATTTTTGACGCAAAGTATCATATTCTTCGAGAATTATTGATTAGTATTCTTTACCCGTATCTGTCTATCAGCTGAACGCTTCTACCGGAATAGGGGTCCCTCGCGATGACATTGGTAGCGAATATATCCGTCACGTAGTTGTACCTGAAGAATAACAAGTATGAGCAAGCCAGAAACGCGCAATGATTACAATTATATCTGACGTGTTTGAAACTTTGTTTCCAAGAAATTTTATTTTGAAATTATATAGCGATGTAACGGGAAGTATGCTGGGATTTCAGCAAGATCATCAGTTCCGGGAGTATCCGGGATTATCGACAGCTGCATCGATCGATTTTCATTGGACTGGGATTCGATTTAATCCCAGCTGTGTAACGTTAATACATATGTTTGAAGTGAGATTACCCATCCTGAGCTTCGAGTCTGAAAGTGAGAGGATCACCGACAGCGATGGTGGTCGTGGGTCTACCCTGATAAAGGATCATGAGGCGTACTCTGGAACTTAGGGTGTTCTCCGCTGGGAGATATTCGATGGGGATGGGAGATCCCGACCTGCACACGTATGAATCCAACATTAGCGAAATTGGGATTATCCGACATCGTTGAATGACATGAGAATATGAGAGATGACAGCGCAGGTCGATGTTTTCGAATTTTGGTTTTACTGACTGTTAAGAATACCTTCGATACGAGCCATTTCTCAGATGAAGTAGGCATCTAAGGTTTGCTTTACTCAATCGACGATACGAAAATGCAAAGTATGTTAATTGTTATTGATAATATGTGCGTAATATTCGCGGAAGATATTCGCAGCTAAATGTGCGTTAAAAGAAATTTTCTCGAGCTTGCATCCATAACATATCCGTGTGCGATTTATGTCAACTAATAACGTAAATTAATAAATTCATAAACGGAAGCGGCTGTAAAACTCTCTCGAGACAATAATAATCATATATCTGTATAATATTTGTACGATGATCATCAACATGAAGAGAGAGGATTTTTGAAACGAAATGTTGCCGAAATGATTCTTTATCAGACCTGATACGATAAAATCGTAAATCATATTGAAATTGCTCGCTCGAAGATTCTTCGGTACAATATGCATCATACTGACATCTTCGGAGACATTTAACATAGCATTTAACGCGTTGATCGTACTCTCGATGCAAGACACGACCTCTCGATCGATATGACCTGGCATACCCGGCACCGATGTAGCCGGATGTGACGACAGCTTCGCCGGGTCCCCGAAACATGCACGTCAGGTTGAATCGCTTGTCCCGGCCGGTTTGCACGTAATCCGAAAATTGCACCACCACGATGTTCGTCATCGTATCACCGTACTGCAATGACGTGTCATTAAAGAATTTATTATGCATTGGATTAGCGTCGCTAAATATGGCGATTGGAGCAGCGAGCGAGCTGCTCCAATAATCAATTATTCGAAAGGAAAATTTCAAGTTGTCGTAAATTGAGTCCTCGGTGTTTCGTTAAAGTTTACTCCCGTGAAGCAATTTCCGACGTCGATCAATTAACGAGAACTTCCACGAGTCGGCGTCCGCGACGACGCAAAAGTTTTCAATGTGGATTAAGTCGGAGATTGCTGGATATTAAACTATTAAGCGGAAATTGCCGCTCTTACTCGCTGTGTGCCGCATTCGGGGTATCCCTGAGGCCCGCTGATTCGCAGTACATTGACGGTGCCGCCGTTTCCGCGGAAGAAGCACCGATCGTAGTAGCCATACGTGTAAATTCGTCCGATGAATCCCTCCGGCGTTCTCAAGGTAAACTCCATCCCGTCCTCGCTACAGACTTGGCTAACTGCAAGCGCAACAACACAAAGTGCAATTCGTTGGCGCATCCGGCACAGTTTCCGACAGAAATGGGATCCGGAAAGCGTTCGGTGAACTTGATTAGATCGAAATTGGTGCTCAGCGATAGAACCCGTTGGAAAGTGACAGTGTAAAGTAACCCTTGGGCCTTGGAGGAAGAGATACGCGGGCTTGATTGCGCCAGGACACGAAGCATGCTTAATCGTATTTCTCGTTTGCATCTGTCAAGGCTGGACAGGGAAACTCGCTGATCAGGAAGTATCGTGAAAGTCATGATACTTGCTGACATACACGCGATCAATGTTCCGAACGTGAATTGTGCTGGAATACAGGAGCCGGATTGATTGTGTATGCCCGATGTACGAGATAGGAGAAGAAGAAGAAGAAAAAGAAGAAGAATGAGAAGAAGAAGAAATGTGGAAAGAAACACAGCATTTATTTCATAAGGACAAAGTGTGACAATCCTACAACTGTACGTACAATAAATAGTGCGAATAACAAGTAAACCAGATATATAAGATCAAGAACAAGATATTGAGTTAAGAATCGCTGGAATATAGATACGCGTAATATCGATGCATATCAAGGACATGCTGTTACATTTCATGCGCTTCTAGTTATTTCTTGTAGATGCGATGACATGACGACCAAGTCTTGATGAATTTTTAAGAAGCAAGACGCAAGAAGCTTGAGAGTTTCGCTCGCGTTCTTCAAGACTATATCTCATGTCGTTCCACTTCTTAATGCCTCGTGCACGTTTCATGGCTCTCATATCTCGGCGTCTTGGAGCTTACCATCCAGACATTCCCCATCCGCGCCCTGGCGACCATTGTTCCTCTCGTAGAAGTCGTAATCAGAGCCGGTCTCGTAATAAACCGGGTTACCCATGTCCATGTCCCTCGAGTCTCGATCGCTGAGCTCGCAGTTGTCTCTCTCGGCTCCATAAGGCGCAGCATATGACCGGTAATTGAAGGATCTGCAAATGATGATAGGAATCTACGAATTGCCATGCCCGATCGACCACGCAACCAAACGCTATCGGATCATTTTTCAATCTTGAGCCGAATCTGGCAATTCCTGAATGTCGGGATTCGACGTGATAGCTTTCGCAGCATTGTATTATTATCTCTCCATCTTGGATGATGAGTCAAATCAAGCCTCTTTGCAAACATGCAAGGAACTTGTTTTCCCCTCTATGATAAATATTTATATATTCTCTATATATACTACGACTAATATATATATATATATATATATATATATATATATATATATATATATAATATAATATAATAATTAATAATTTTCTCATCAGTTTCTTGGCACGTAAAAATTATGAGAAAATTACCGGCAAACGAAGTCTCTAGCATCGGTACACTCCCGCTCGCATTGAGCCTGCGAAGAGGCAGTGGTGTATCGCCTGATAAACGGCTTCCGCACTCTAGTACGAGATCCAACTTGTCTAAAATTGTCCTGTTCGTCGCATCTGGATATCAACGGAGGTCTACCTATGATTGGACCACCAGCGGTCCCGAACGGGCGAGTATTATAAACACCACCTTCGCCTATGTATCCTCCACCCACGATGCCGCCATCACCGCCGTACCCTCCGCCGTATCCCCCACCGGGTCGTGCTGGGCCGTAAGGCCCACCGTAGTGAGGTCGCTCGGGACCGTGGCTCTGAGGACCGCGGACGTCATCGACGAATCCGTGCGAGTACAATCCTGATGATGGATATCTGCTGTTTATCGGATCAAATTGTATTGTATTCCATTTTCATTAGCTTTTAAGTATTGCGAAAGCAGTACAATCGCTTTTGTCTCAAACAAATCTAGAAGCTAAAGTTTATTTTCATAAAAATATATTCAAGAGAGAGAGAGAGAGAGAGAGAGAGAGAGAGAGAGAGAGAGAGAGACAAGAAGAAGAAGATGTATCAATGACGTATACAAAAGGATAGTTTATATAGATTCTAATCAGAATCAGATCATCGCCAACTTACCGATTAGAATAATCCTTATCGGGATATCTTCCGCTGGCTGGAAACCGATCGATCGGCATTCTGTCGCCGCCTAACGCCGTAGGATATCGATCCAATGGATCTTCCGGGAAAGGATAGCGATCGATCGTGTTGGGATAACGATCGGTGACATCTGTGGGATACCGGTTTATCGGATATCGGATGCCATGTATTATTATAGGGTATCGGCCATTCATGGGGTATCTATCGAGGCTTCCGGGATCAGGATATCTATTACCGATTATCGGGCGACGATCTCCTCCTCTGATAGGATACCGATCGGATATGGGATAACGATCTGAAATAGGATAACGATCTCCAACCGGATAACGATTTCCAATAGGATATTTATCAGGATACCGATCGCCGGGATACCGATCGCTGGGATATCGATCCCCGTAATTGTCCGAGTCGTCTGGATACTGTCCGGGATATTTGTCTGGATACTTGTCTGGATATCTATCGTCCGGCGAAGGACGGCGATCGGGATATCGATCTGGATAGCGATCGGGATAACGGTCTGGGTAACGATCTGGATAATTATCTGGATAACGATCTGGATAACGACCCGGCATACGATCCGGATAACGATCGGGGTAACGATCGGGTTTGGCACTACTGGGATATTGACCCTTATCATAGTCGTCTGGATAGCCTGAACATAAAATTCGAAACGATCATTTTCGTCGGAATAAAATATTATCATTAATGGATCGCGATTTTATCTCTGCGTGAAAATCGCGTTTAACGTTATCCGCTAATTTCGATCTCCGATACTCGACTTTATACACTGATTATACTTACAACGCAAGTTGAATACGTCTTACGTATTCGTATAATTTTATACCGTATTAAAGCCACTTCAGCGGTTACTCAGCGATTCTATGAATAATTACGCGACTGCGCTGTACAATGTTGATGTGTACGACATTACACTAAATTAATAAAGCAATTCTCTAACCGGGTCTTCCCAGGGAGGGTCGTCCGAAGTTTGTGTCTTGTCCCAAAGGATCCGGTCTGTATCCAGGACCATCGCGATCGCCGTCGTATTGATCTATCAGTGGTACAGTGTTTACTTTGGATTAAATAATGAACGTAATAGTGAGCGCTATCGTTAGAAAAGATCCAAAAGAAGAAATGAAATTAGCTCGAAAGCTTTTTAAGGCAGACATAGAACGGAAACTACGTATGTCTGTATAATAAATAGACTCGTTTGAGATTAATTACGACGACTGTTCATGAGGAGTCCCTCATCGCGAGAGGTTTAAATGAAATTCAACACGCACGCATGAGATTCTCATAGTAGTCATAGTCAGCGTCGTAGATGATCCTGTGACCGTCCCGCTGATTGAACCGGCTCAATCGGCAGATGTGGTAATTCTCCGAGTATACCGCGCTACGACATTGGAAACTTGTCTGCCGCAGGCACTCGTCCAGGCACTCGCTCAGGCTGCGCCCGGTAATCTCCGAGTGGAACTCGCCGCTGAGACGTGAGTGCCGATAGCGCTGGAAGGCCGTGTCTGGTCGTCGGCCATCGGAGAACATGTGCGATGTCGAGCTGCTGTCCGGATATTCGGAGCCGCGCGCTAAGGACGGATCTACGTTTCGTAAGTAGGCATTGATAACCAGTGGCGAAACACCGAGCCATCGTTGTTGATTAAATCGATCGATCCATCGATCCATTGAACGTTCCGTCAGCGCGTGCATAGCAGGAACGGTGCGATCAATGAGTAGAAAGCAACGAGACTCTTGCGCTGTTAGTGATGTTGCTGATAAAGACACTTACGATTGTCCAGGCAGACCAGATCGTAAAAGTGATGGCTGGGGCTGTTGCTGAGCCCGATGTCGTCCTTCTGCGAAACGGAGTCTTCCTCGGAGATGACGCAGTGCCTGGTCTGCTCGTCGAATTCCACGCTGCGGCAGAAGTACTTCTCCGCTCTCAGGCATAGCGCTTGACACTCGTCCAAAGTGAGATTCGTGTATATGTCCACTTCGAATGGGCCACGCAGACGTTTGTTCTCCTCTTTCACGAACACCGCGAGCCCGTCACATCGTCGCTCGGCTGATCGAACGAATCATCGGACGAATGTAATGGAAGCTTTTCCGTTACGCTTTCCGGATCAGACGAATAGTTGTACAATGATACCACTCACGTTCGGCGCATTTGGAAACGTACCATTGAGACAAGTATTTTCCAGATAATCGGAATTCGGATCGTCCTCCAGCAGCTCTGGATGAGTCCTCCTGGTGAAACGGCTGAGCGAACAGCTTCTCAAGGCGGTGTCGTACGTCGCCGATCGACAGACGAAAGTGAACTCGTTCAGGCATCTAAACAGGAAATCTTCATTTTCTCGTTCTCGATGTACGTAATAATGATAATTCTGAATCGTCCTACCTGTCCTCGCAGTCGGTCCTGTTGGCGGCGCTGACTTCCTTGATGTCGGTCAGGGGTAGCTTCAGCTTCTTTCTCGGATGTCTCTCGAATACGTAACGACGATTCGGGCACTCCCTCTCTATCCTGTCGGCTGCGAAGATGGCAAAGCCAATGTTTAGCGAGATCTTTGAGAAAAGAATATGCAACGAAAGAAGGAAAATGAATCTGTGAACGAAGATTTTCCCTCGTGGAATAGTCTTTGTTTGCTTGCGGATGAAAGGCTGATGAAAGAGGAAGAGAGAGAGAGAGAGAGAGAGAGAGAGAGAGAGAGAGAGAGAGAGAGAGAGAGAGAGAAAATGCTGATTCGTCCACGCATTCACATTTTTAGCAATAGAATTTCATGGAATCCATGCTTTAATTAATTATATAATTTCTAATTATTACTTTATGACGAATGCAATGCACTCAAAGTCTCAAATGCCCTCGATGTCTCTGATGGACGGATACGAGAACGAGTGCAATATTTTCCGCGAGCGGACACTCACATGCCAAGCACACCTCGGTGAAGTGCACGCTGTTCGGCACGAGCATGAGATTCCCGATGCCTTCCGGCTGCGCTTGTTCCCTCGTTAAATAGCAAGTACTCTCCTCGTACTCGGCAGCACCGCTGTAAGAGGCAATTCTGTTGCCGGGCTGGAAGTCGAAGCTCGTACAGGTGCGCACCAGGTTGGTCGTCGCTGTTCTGTCGCGCAGGCAGAGCTCTTGACATTTCTCCAGCACTCTGAACGGAGGTGCCGAGTCTCGTACCTGGTCGCAAAGCAGAGCTCCTTAGCGCTGAACACGCCTCTCGCTATTTCGTCCGCTGTTGCTAATTAATTTCTTCCAATTTCTCTTGTACGACGAGGCTTTCCCTCGCTTTCCCCGCGGGATTGCGGGTTTACGTATTTCCAGACGATACGAAATTTGAGCAGGTGCGACAAGTGATTACCGACGACAGTATGGCAATGGAAAATGGCGGTCGTCGCTCGGGAATGCTCATTAGAATTAAAAAACTAGAAATTGACCGCGCCGCGTCACGTGCAACAGACATGAGAAACGAATTCGTGCTCTTGATGATCACGCGATGATTACGTGAAGTACGTTTGGAAACATGTTCTTACCACGTCATCGTCGAAACCCTGAAGCTGCTGATCCGGAAGTCTCTCGTAAACCACCCTGCCCAAACCGCCGTTGCAGGTCGTTTGTGCTGAGACAATGGTTTCCTCGTTAGCGGCTATTCGGCGTTCCTGTTTTATTATTTATACCGTTTCGAGCGCAGTGTAGATTATTATTTCCCTTCCACGTAAAACTCAAGCTACTTCCTCCGGTCGGCGAATGCGCGAACGCGCGGTTCGATCTAATCAGCGTGATATTTTCATGCCATAAGTGGCACGGATAGCGATACAATGGCAACCGACGGTTTCGCAAGTAAAATGTGACATCGTTCCACTTGTATTCCCTCGACTTGCTCGTTCGCGGAACGATTTATCTGTGTGTAAAATCCCGCGTAGCGTGGCGCGCCTTTTTAAAACCGCGATACGATCAACACAGAGGGACCTAGATTTTGCGCCAAGATTTTTCTCCCAGTTCGAAGCGAAGAGTCCTGATTAACTCGAAATGATGAATGCTTGGCATTTCCATCATCCGATTATCAACTTAGCGCGAGTTCTCGATCAAACGAGATTTCCCTGATCTTTCCCTTCTCTCGAGATCTTTCCGAAGCACATCGGAAAATTCATGGACGATGATGTATACATTGATTTATATATGTATATATCTTTTTCATTCTGGAAAAATTGAGAATGTAATTCGCAGCGTGAACTTACCGTTGACCAAGGGACTTAACGCGATAAATATCCAGATCGCTGGAGATATGCTGGTCGATCCGCGAGTTCTCCGCATGGTGATGTTCGGATTTAGAGATTATTGCGTATCAATACTGCTGCTGAGATCTGGAAAGGAGTTATAGCACACAAATAGAGGAGAAAGATTTGTTTGCGCAAACTCAAGGCGAACATTACGATCAGCGAAATCGTTTATCATCTTGAAATCTCCTTCCATCGTAACGCGTTACGGTGTACATACGCGTCACGGCGATGTCGAGTTATATCTTTGCATCGTAAAATTCGACGACGTAAGAATCGAGAATACTCAGACAGGAATGCTGTTTACGCTTCGCGCAGGAAAGGCACATTTAATTTGAGCGAGAATTTGAAAACGCTCTTTTGGGGGTAGCTTCCTATTGACATTTAAGAAATCGCAAGAGATCTCGCGATTATTTGTACGGCGAGCTGTCGGAGTGCAACGCACGTTGCGCATTATTCTCCCCGTGTGAGACAAATATTCGGACGATTGAGCCCTTCTTCCTTTGCACGACGCGATAAAAAGCATCTTGCCGATCTCGAGCGCCAGTTACGTGCGGAAAGATTCCGCACGTAGAAAAAACGAAAAAAAAAAAAGAAGATAAAAAGGACGAGCTGAGTGCTGTAATCTCGATAAGCGTCGCTCGAAACCGTCGAAATATCTTCCCCGAATTTCCCCTGGGGGAGGCGGCGGCGG
>JAHMML010000008.1:4588049-4617854 GCA_020341155.1 Eciton burchellii
GAGAGGGAACGGAAGGAATCGGGTAAGCGATAAGCTGTTGCTAGGCTTTTACGTTTTCGTCTCCCCCCCCCGCCCCTTCCCCCTAGCCACCCTAGGAGGGCGCGGGAACGGGGCGCGTGAAAAATCGAATGGAAATAAGGATAGAGCTATGCGCGAGCCGTTCGTCCGGCTGGACGTTTCCACTCGTACTCGAAATACGCGGGGACAGTGCGTATCTCGGAGTTTATGGGATTCCTGACGGGCACTCACCCTGAACGTTTCCACACGTACTCGTACCCGGTCGTGCGTACGCACGCGGCTGCCAAAGGACCAGCACACACCTGCAAGGGCAACGAAGCGTGTTTCCAACTTTCAGGCATTACATTATTAGCTGTGGTTTACCATTATCGTAGAACGTGCGGATCGATCGTTGGAAACGAGAGAATGCGCAGGGTCATCCTCGCGCGATCCTCGCTAATTTTCCCACCTCGTCAATGAGAGAGAGAGAGAGAGAGAGAGAGAGAGAGAGAGAGAGGGGGGGGCGAGGGAGGGGAAGAGGGATATCGATGCATCACAACGCAATACACTTATCTGAAATGCTACTTTGTTCTTTAGACTCTCCTCTCTTCTCCTCTCCGCTCTTCTGCGACTCTATCTCTCTTCATCGATCGCGGGTTCGATCGATCGTGGAATCGAGACTCGCCCGGCGATTCCTTCGCTCTAGCTCAACCTCGAAGCGGATAACATCCCCGCGAATGATACCTCACACGTAACGCAAAGCGCGTACGTGGTAAGCGGTAACGGAAATGATTTGTTCGTGATTGAGCATCACGAGTCGCAGATTCGCACGGAGGACGGATTCGATTCGATCGATTCGCGCCGTCTCGATTCGATGATTCGAATCGCGCCGCAACGAGCGGCCGCAACGATGTCGCGATGCGGGACGCGTTCTCATCGACAGCGTGTAATAAAGAAAATTTCATTAGACCGGCGGTGGCGGGGGAGGGGGAGTAATTAATGTTTACTCGTCGATGCGTGCCTGTTGTTGGCGACTGAGTGGCAATTACCGCGACCGTGGCTCGTCCGCAGATTGCGCCCCATCGGTGTTTCGCCATGTTGTGCAGGCAACGGTGCTTATTAATCGCGTTATGGTTTATCGCCCCGGTAATTGCGTCTGTCACCGACACCGCGGTATAAAAGCTCGCTCTGATGTTCCGCCGCGTCGGGCCCGCCGGGGGAAAATTACGACGCCCGTAATTCGTTATAATTCGCGGAATGTCACGCCGCGCGAAATTACGTTCCTGTAATTGGCCGGATCGCGTCGGGCGCGAATCCGTCGTGCGCGTCGTGTGAGAATTGTTTCGGGATATTGCTCGGATCGGATCGGCGATTAAGTCGGATTCATTTCTGGAATGAAGCGCTCGCTCGAAAGAGCCGCGAATAGCTCTTCGAATCGATGCAACGTCGAGAGATTTCTTGTCTTGGTTATCTGTTTTAATAAATTCCGTTTGTTAAGCCTTGATCCAACCTTGATCGTCTCGTTTGTTTCATCTCGATCGTTCCGTCCTCGTCATTTACGTCACTCATTATTACGTACGAACGTTTGTACGTTTGTCGATAACGGCAATCGCGATTGAACGATTTTTGCGATATATCGAAAGAGGGCTTCTCGAGAACTGCGCGGCTACTTTTGATTCTCGTTATCGGCGGAAGCGCTTTGCCTTTGTCATCGAGCACGGCGGACGTGAACTTTTGAACAAATAATGCAAAGGTCCTGAATTTCTAGCAAGAACACCGTTAATTCCACAAATGTGGCGAGGAAGCGGGGGAGGCGGCGGCAGGCTCCAGGCAGCAGTTGCAAACCGGCTTGAAGACCGGAGCGATTCGCGATTTAGGTTCTGGGCGAAAGCGCCGGTCTTTTTGAAGGCTTACTTTCTGCGGCGGTTTGATTGCGAGCTTCCACCGCAGAAGAGCCATTGTGTCCAGCCATTATATTCTGGTGCTTTGAACTCTGTCGAGGGAGGACGCGGGGACGGCATTGTTGCGTGCGTAGCCGTGTCGAACGGGAATGAATTTGGTCATTGTTGTGTGACGTCGATGTTAATGGAACGTTCGCACGCAACGACAAATTATTATCTGGTAAACGCGCCATGCTAATTCACAGCGGGGAATTAAATTTCGAGCGCGCGCGCGCGCGCGCGCGGTAGCGTTTGGCGGAATTGCTGAAAGCATCGGCGGCATTGAAAAATTATTTATGCGATCGCGCTTATGTCGTGCGCGAAAAGATCCTGGATAATCCGCGATCCGCACTCATATCTTATACGATTGCGTAACGACCTGCCGGGTAATTGTCGTAATTACGGCAATACGAAACATACGTGCACAGCGCTTCAACGCGTTAATTGCCATGCGATGCGTCATTGCGAATAATTAATTAAGATTGGCTGGCCGTTGCAGATGCGTGCAAATGCGATTTAATTTTGTTCTCGTTCCTCATGCGGACACATTTTCGCGCATAGAAAAACTCGCCCGCGCTCCTCTCTTTCGCATTAGCGATAATTAGTAGCGTTACCAGCGCATTAATTAATTACTGCAATTATTAAATCGCGCGCTTCTGCTTAAAGGAAAGTCGTATATTTCTGAAAATCAACCCTCCATGTGCGATTTATCATTTAACGTGATAAATTCTTCTCACGGGGATAATTAACGTGAAAGCTACAGAAATGAGAGGATTCATCGATCCTCGCGTGATCCGTGATCCTCGCTTGCGATGTTCCCTTAGAGAGAAAAATTGCAAAATCATAATTAAGATCGAGCGATTAATAAATTGACGTCGTTCAGTTTATGTTAGCAGAAAAATGGCCGATTTGGCCACGCGGCACGTTAATCGAGAGCGACAAGGATATCTTACCCGGAAGGGGTGGCTCCGTAAGTTCTTCGTTTCTTCCCCGGTGCGATTGCGGCTGCAAAGGGAAGACGCGTCGGCGGATCCGGACGGACCCCGTCCTGATGTCCCCGTTCTGATCTCCGGGCCCCGATATGCGTTCCTGATTGTTCTCCCGCGATGTCCGATCGCGCGGAAGGGAGGCGTGCGAATGTGAGGCCCCGAAATGACGCGTGCGGCGCGAGTGGCACCCGTAATCAAACTGATGGTCAAAATCGGCGGGAGGCGCGGAAATAATGGACGGACACCTGTAGACCGGGAGGTGGAGAGGAAGATGAGAGAGCAAATCGCATGGATTCCCGATGAATGGTCCCCGCATAGCGCGTGCATAGACCGTAGGGGGCCCATAGGGGACGGAGAGCGCGGCGCGCGGGAGGGCCCCCACGTCCGAGTTCTGGCCTTGCGCGCGGCGGAAGTGGACCCATTGTGTATCCGGTTTCCGTGGGGCCATCCGGGAAAACAGGCGCCGCGCGGGGGTCCCGACATGCGTACGCTGCAATGCGCGGGACTCGTGATCGAGGCTGACACGCGGCGGAATCATGGATTACGGACTCCCGGCCGAGGTCAACCAGGACGTGATCGCATCGTCGTCATCAGCAGGACGCAGCCAGCCGCTTAACGATCTGGCTGGATAAAGCGCAGGGTGGCTAGGCGTCTCTCAATAGCGGGGGTTCGTAATCTCCTGTTCATCGTGTTAGATGCTGGTGTCGAACTTGTCTCTCTTTCTCTCTTTCTCTTTTTTCGTGCACGATACTTTACGTTCTGCAAAATGATTTTATAGGATAATCTCCGTATATTCTCCGATTTAAATGGAAATGGAAGTCATATGGATCTTATTAAAACTCAAAACATTTGAACATTAGGTATGAAACATACGTGTCTGAAATTAATGTGATTTCAGAGCTTGAAGATGTAACGATACGAGGTTTGGTACAATGGCGGTGTACATTGTTCTCCCCTTTCGTTTAATTATGACGCTAATGATCTCGCATTCCTTGCCCTTTCTTTTTTTCCGTAAGACGTGCCTTTGTGCGTTCTCGAAGAATAGTGTACCCAAGAGGTATTTTCTGTTGAGAGAGCAAATAACAATGCTTTTGCGCGGAAATGTAAAATATAAAAGGACGCTGAAGGATAGAGGAACGTAACAAGTCCCAGTGTTTAATGTTTTTCCTTCTTTAATAATGGTAATGATTTAATAATAGCATGATAATGTTGATTATGATAACACACTTTTCTATGGTCAATGCGTACGCGCATATTATTATCCATATCAATGCAATTTAATTTGTTACGATGTAATTATTTATTGTAATAATTTTTTATAACGTATTAAATTAATGCAGAGGAGAACATAGGGTATGAGAATGTAATTTAAACAGAAATAACGTAAAATTACGCATAGACAGCTTAAAGTACATCACGTACTCAGCAAGAGATTTTGAAGCTATCTTTCTTTTCTTATTTAATAAAGGATATAAAGATATATTCATAAAGGAACGAGAATTAATTAGAATTAAGAATGTACAATTTTTGCATAGAAATATCCTATCTGATCTCACTTTCTTTTGCATCATTACCTCCAAATTTCGTGATTACTGTTCTTTTTCTTGTCATTTCTTGCTAAAACAAACTGTGTGACACAACTTTGTTGACACAAAGGTGTCTCGTGAATGAAGCAGATAGATGTACATAAAATCCATAGTCAATATAAAATTCATATAGATAGTATGACGTAGTCTGCGATAGATCGCGCGTTCGAAAGTTGCCGCGCTCGGCCACGTGATCGCCGATGTGCTTCGAATGCGTGCTGCTCTGAATTCTCTGCGTGCACACATACGCGGAGCAAGCTGTCAAGTGCTCGATTCCGTTTGGTAAAGTCAGCTGACGCCAAGATGCAATTGCCCATTCGCGAACTGTAATGAGCTCGCCCGTAGTCGCGTGAGATTGTAAGAGGATTGCCCAGGACTGCGGAAGGAAGCTAGCGGAAGTTGGTTCTCTCTTGGCGAATTCGCGAGTCGAGGTGAGAATTAAATCGAGAACGAGCGTCCTTCTCTCTGTCCTCACGCAAGCTCATATCGATTCGCGATACACTCGCACGTCGATGTTAAATCCGTCAATGACAATCAATCGGCCGCCAAGGTGGCGTTTCTCGAGAGCAAACGCCACGAATACCTCATGCTTTTCCACCTCCGAATCGCGGCGGTGGTTTGAGGTTAAGCGAATAGAATATAACACTTGACACTGGGATGAGCGTGACGTTCGCGAGTACGTTTGCAGATATGTTCACACCTGTTACCTCCATTTTCAGGTCGAGGAATCGGTAGATTGCTAGATTGCCCATCGAACAGTAAGAGTAATCTCATCATGCCGCTCAGCGCAGGTAAGTGCAGATGCAACGATAGATGCGATAGTATCACGATTTCGAATGTCTCGTACAAGGAATTCAATTTGGTTTTTCTCTTCGATCGTTATGCAAATAAATATGATAACTCCTGGTCTTAACTAATTACTGTATTGTATTCGCAGACATATCCACGGCGCTCCACCTGCTGGAGCACGTGCAGGAGCGCGTCGAGGATTCCGATGATCCCAAATTGCAGATGCACACGTCCCAGGACCTCAAGTCGCTCATCTCTTTGCTGGAGGACCCGGTGTTTCGCAGCATCGTAACAATTCAGGACTCCCTGATCGAACTGAACACTCAGCTGACGCATCACCCGTCCATTCTGCCCGGCGACTTTGACATCAACATTAGCGGACAATTGGAACTCTCCGTTCCGAATACTCCGGTCCAGACGCTTGGGCCGAATATATACCAAGACTTGTATCAGGACAGCAGCGAGCTGGAAGATCAGAGAGTCCCGGTCGCTCCGTTATTACACAGCAGCAGCGAAGACACGAGTGCGCAGGTAAATTCTGCACCATTCGCATGGTTCGCACCTCTTAGCATCGTCCGTGTGTCGTTTGTATATTGAGAAAGCCTACTCTGTTACAGGTTACCAGCCCCAGTCTTATTTCAGAAGTTATGGGCATGCCACCCATAACCACTCCTACTTACGCGAAAGAGTTCAAGAAGGTTATCGAGGCTGCAGCGAGAGGACGACAGATATTCACAGTACAGGTAAATTATGATTTTTATTTGTCCTCGAAAGAGAAGAAGATTCTCTGAATTCTGTCAGTTTTCTCATGCTTGTTCAGTTTTTGTATGAAAAATCAGCGACAAAATTGTATCTCAAGTAACTCCGCTGATCGAGATAACGCTGTCCGTTTTCTTTTTCCAGTTGTATAAGCCGGAAGGCACCAGCTTGGGATTCAGCGTGGTCGGACTTCGCAGCAAGGACAAAGGCGAGCTCGGCATATTCTTGCAGGAGATACAACCAAACGGCATCGCCGGCTGGTAAGTAAAACGTTGCTAGTTCAATCGTTGTTTGTCAATCTGCTGTTGCCGCATGCTTCTACAACACAAGTCCAAAAATTTCTTTGAGGAAATTCTGGAAATTAGGAAATTACCATTATCGTATTCGGTCGGAAGAAATATTCCCCGTAACGAGAGATTTGGTGCGAGAAATAAAGACTAAGGCGTGAGCGTGCGTGAGCATATATCAGCTGATCCGATAACTTCGCTTTACCGCAGTAAAGCGATCGAATCGACATCCTGTAAGCGGAGAATATCGCTTTCTAAAATTCGAGTTTAATTCTCCGCGCGAGACGCTCTCCCGCCCACGTTTTCATTCCGTCTCACTGGCGAGAACGGGAAATAACGGCAATTAAAAACTTGTCAAATAATATTATCGAATTGTCGAGAGATTCCCGATTTATGTACGCATCCGCCGGCGAAATATGATCCCCTTTTGGCTCGGCGAGAGCGAAACACGATTCTGCGATTACTCTTGGCTCGCAGCGCAAGCCCGAGGCGGGCTAATCTACATCACTATCATAAGCCGCGCGTTCGGATAAGAGAAACGTGTTCCGCAGTCGCTCGTACACGAGCTCAAAGCGAGCGAGCGACCGCAAGCTATCGTTTCCGGATCACGTGTTTCTCTGGTGGCACACCCTCCGCACGGTGGTGGTGCGGTGCCGATCGTGCCGTCGTTGGCACGCATGCCCGTTACCCTCCATCCGGAAGCTTCGCCGCCACCGCCACCGCGAGAGAAAACGCCGCCTTTGAAAGAGGACCTCCCACCCTGTGACGGACCAGTCTTCGACGAACCTGCGTCGACGGTGGTCGCGGGGTGGACTGGTACACTCTCTTATCACGCGACGGACACGCGCGCGTACGCATCCACCCGCCCGACCATCAATCGCGCAGTGACGCGGCTTATCGCGCCGCGAGTGGTGTCGCATGCGCGCGTGTGCTCTTTCGTCAACGTGTCCTCTCGTTACGTTCCCCACGCCGCGTAGATGCACCCCCGAAAGTTGCATCCGCATCGTCGCCGAGGCTTCGCGCCCGTTGAACGCCAGCGAGGAGAGAGAGAGAGAAAGCGCCTCCCTGCGATTAATCTGCGCGAGAGGACCGCGCGCGTGCCGAGATCGCGTTTCTCCTTCCTCGGCGATGATCACGCGAGCCTCGCGAGCTCTTTCACGCGATGCGCTCGTTAATCTCTCGTGCGTTGCCCAGTGATCTCGCGGAGGCGGCGAGGACTCTGTAGGGGGTTGTCATTCGCGCGGGGAGGTGAGTGACAGCTCTACGGTGCAGCGCGACGTCGATGCGACGTCGTCGTCATCGTCGTCGTCGTCGTCGTCGTCGTCGAAATCACACGTGGTGCGTGCCGTTCCTCGCGAGAGGCATCGCGGTTCGCTTCCTGCTCTCACAAGTCCAGTCCTTCATGACACCCAAAGCGAGCCATGAAGCGCTTGATCAATTCCGGATCTCTCGCGTGACACGGGAGGCAAGTTCGAATCGCTCGCTCGCGACGTCATAGATCCACAAGTACTCCGTTACTGCGCTATGACACCCCCGGTTAAGCAGTATCGATGATCGAACGAAGGAAGCTCAACGAAGGTGTTCGCTCTTCAAGGCGAAGGCATGCTCATATGCGCGATTCGTTCGTCTTTTTCCATCGTCGTCGTTACACTCTCTGCTATGGCCGGAGGTGCTATGCTAACGAACGCCGGTGGCGCAAAATTGCGTTTTTATCGACTCGCGGCTCCACTCCGTGCAGAGAGAAAGGGTGAGAGAGAGAGAGAGAGAGAGAGAGAGAGAGAGAGAGAGAGAGAGAGAGAGAGAGAGAGAGAGAGCGCGGGAGCGCTTGGTGGCCTCACGCCTCGTGGGCGAAACTAGGTTAGATCGTCGGCGGGAATAGGCCTCATCGATCCCGGATTTGAACTCGACGCGAAATTATTCTACCCCCTACGGCGCGTGGATTATTCATACTCTGGGATCTTGGCGATCGTGTACGGAGCCGAGCCGAACCGCGGCGCCGTGCGTCGCTGCTCGCGCTAAATTAACCAACCGGGCGGCCTCGTCCCTCGTCGATGACGGACAAGGGCGCCTCCCCCTCGCGCGCGCGCGCGCGGTCAAATTTATCTTCATCAACGCCAGCGGGTAGAGGTGATCGGGTCGCATCGTTTGTACATTAATCCGTGCGATGATATAGCGTTGCGAAGAAACGATGAAGAAACAAACAATGGCGAGGAGGCAAAAAAGGCAAAAGGCAAATCCGACGCGCATTGTTTGCATATTTTTACGTTACGCGTAGATTTGTAGGTCTGATCACTTATAGTGTTTTTAAACACTGCGTTTCAATAACGGCGACCGTTAAGTGAAACAACGTAGCCGTTTTATCGCGATAACGCTGTGATCTCGGAGATCTCGGCCAATCGGTCCTCCCGCGTTCCTATTCTGCTGTATCTTATTCATTTGTTCTCTCTCTCTCTCTCTCTCTCTCTCTCTCTCTCTCTCTTTCTTTTTTCTTCTTTTTATTCCCGTTAAATCGTCCGGTAGTGACGCGGTAGTTTTTTACCGAGTAGAGTAGCGTGTAAGACCGTGTAACGAATACAACAAATGTGAGGGTAGAACTGAAGTACCGGGCGTAAGTAATTTGTTGTCGAATCGATGCCTGGCCTATATAAAGCGAGCGACGCTTATTTCGACGTCATGCTGGATAGCGTTGTGGAAAGAGAAGAAGAAGAAGAAGAAGAAGAGAGAGAGAGAGAGAGAGGAAATTAGGCTCACGGAGAGATTCACGAGGTGACTCGACGAACGCCAGATGATAGCGCGATAGCACTTCGCGGCTGATAGATTGATACGAAACAAATCCCTTTTGTGTAGCGCGCGCGCGCGCGTTGAAGTTCGTTTATCGCCGTAAACGAAAGAATGATAATTCGCTGCGGCGATAATGAACGCCGCGAATTCTCGCTGAAACAATTTCGAGCGATTGAGCGATGCCGATAATTAAATTTCACGAATAGATTAATGCGCTAATGAAGTATCGGTTATTTTAAATCCGAATTTCCTCCCTCCTAACGACATCAATTTTAATTTCTAGCATTCACGCACACGATAAATCACGGCTCAGATCGCGCATTTGCCACCCGCGACGTTTCCCCGCGGGCACGTGGACCCGCGAGCAATTTATTTCTGAAATTTTTAGATGGCGGATAAATGGGGACGGCATGGATAAAAAATCGGGATCTCGTTGCTCCTCGCAACGCGCAGCTTTTGCTCTGTACACGAAAAAACGTGGTTAACACATCGGCCGATATAGTTTACGTAACAGGCTAACGAATTCATCACCCGCGCGCGCGCGCAAGTCGAGCGTGAATTATTGCTCCGCCACGGCCACAAGCGTTCTTCTCGGCAACGATACGCAAATATCCGGCATTCCATGGACTTACGAGTGCAAAGGGCATTGCACAAAGGGCGATTTTGTCGGGATTTTATCTCAGATGAGAACCATCCGATGGCTCGATCGATGGCTTGATCCGCGCGGACCGTCACGATCGTGACGCGCGATGTAAAACTTACACGGGGAGGGGGGGGGGACGAGATCCGCGCGGCGGATCTGCTTTTCCCTTTGTTAAACCGCGCGCCGCGCGGGATCGCGAGAGAGGGATCGGGACACGGGGTGACCTGTCCGAAGGGTGTAAGCTGATAAACACGCGTCAATGTTTCCCGGACGAAAATTCCCGCTTCTGCAATTTTTGTCCCTCGGCAAGAAGCAGCCCGGCGCGCTCACCCCTCGCTTTTCGCAGGAGGGACGCGTCCGGTGCGTCGTCTTGCGGAAGTCGCCGGGGAGGCGCTGGAGAAAGAAAGAAGAGAGAGAGAGAGAGAGAGAGAGAGAGGGAGGGAGAGAGAGAGAGAAAGAAGACGGGAATGGCTTAAAGGGATTAAATCACGAGTAATTGGCGTCTGCGAGGGGCATCCTTTTGGAGCGGGGCATCCGACTTTGCATGCCAAAGGATGTACGCGGATGTACTGTTTTTGCCTTTTTAACGGGTCAAAGGGCCTTTGTACACTTGCCTCCCTCTCCCTGTCCCCTTTTTCCCCTCCCCCTCCCTCCAGCCTTGCCACTATTCGTGTAAAAGTACGCTGGCGCGTACGCACTGGCGTAGCGTCGAATCCGGCCGGTTTAGATGGCGGGCGGATCATTGCTTGCTTTGGTCGTAAAACAAATGTTTCACAAGGGAGAGTCGATATCGTTAACCAGGCATCGTGTGCTATATAGTTGCAACAATGAGATCAGTATCCCCGATAGTTTGCACTTCGCAGCCGACCCGGCCGCCACCGCTGTCGCCGCCGCCGCGTTTTGCGCTTTGTTCGCCCGATAAAGGCGAGACAAATTTCATCGCCGAATCGCAAACAATGAACTCACGCAGAGAACAAAACTGCACGCGATAGGATTGTACGCCACCCCTCCCCCACCCTATAATGACGTAATACATTAAACCCGCCCGCAGCCTGCACTCGGGCGGGCGGGTTTAATGCAATAACGATGGAGCGAACGATCGGCACGCGGGAAGCCAGCGCTCTCAGCGCCCCGTAATTCGCTATATTTTTTTCCCATCGGGACAGAGGGGTGGGGCTGGTAACCGCCGGGGTAACGTTAATTTTCATTTTATATTCACGGCGGGGGAGGCGGCGGCTGCAATGGGATTACGACTTCGTTTCTTCGGGACTTTGCATTTTCAAGGCGGGCGCGTAATGGCTGAACGATTGCAGCCGGACTCGAGTTATAAGTTGATCCGGCGTAACGTAAACACTTTTGCAAGAGAGCTCGCTTAATTAAACCTCTCCGTCTGCGCGTGTGTATTTTTAATCGACCGTTAGTCGCTTCATTGGCATCGTTAACGCGGGGCCTCGCGGAGAGCAGCTCGGGAGCAACGCTTGTCTTGTAACTCGATTCTGTGCCCTTTCTGCCTTTGCGCACGTGCAGTAAAAAAGAAACTGCTCGGCATTTCCGCCGGCGAGATATCGAAGAGGGCCGCTAAGGTCAGGCGCGTTCGTGCAGAGTCGTCGTTATGGCTAGCCATATCTCGCTCGTTGGTCCCCGTGTTGGTCCTCATTAAGATAAATGAGGATACGTCCGTCGACGCTCGAGCGAAGCTCTCACGAGAGATCCTGAGAACTTCGTTGCGGACTTTTCAGATTGGCGTCCGCGGAACAGATTTGATCACTCTAATCACCCGCCATGTATCAAGAAGAGAGATGAGGAGAGAGAGAGAGAGAGCTTTGAATGAGTGATTTATAATACACGAGGGACGGACTTGAAATTTCTCTGAGCTGCTGCTCAGGCAATAAAATATTGAAGCATCGACGGCCCTCGACATCGAAAGGGCCAGCGACTGGAAATTCGAAGCTTTTTACGGGACTTTCTGAAACTTGCCATTCGAGCCAATTAATTTCTGGCCAACATGTAGCGCGCGAAGCGTGCCGCGGACGCGCATTTCAGAACACCATCCGTGCCATCGGCTTCCGTTAGAGCGAGAGAGAGAGAGAGAGAGAGAGAGAGAGAGAGAGAGAGAGAGAGAGAGAGAGAGAGAGAGAGAGAGAGAGAGAGAGATAATGTTGCGCAGCATCATCCGTGAGATGATTCCTGTCACGAGCAAACGTTTGTTTCTGCCTTTCGGTGTCCGATGGCAATGTCCGCGCGTGTCACCTTCTTTTACATCTCCCCCGCGCGCCGCGCATTGTTCTTTCGTAACAAAGATCAATAACGGTGTACGTATGGTAGCGCCGATGGCGGTTTTCCGTTTTATAGCGGATGTCGCGAACCGCCGCGCCGGTCGTCTCGCCGGTTTGCGTTGTCGAGCGTTAACGTCAACGTCAATTGCCGAAAATCGATCGCGCACCCGGAAGCTGCATCCGGAAGAGATCGCGCGCGCCTTCTTCCGTGTCCGATAACGCTGTTTATGGCTTATCGAGGGAGCCGATCAACTCTTTCGAAGCGGAACCGGTCAGGCTAGTTAACATTTTCGCTGATAGTAGAAGAGACAAATGCGCATAAAATTTCCGCGCCCATTTCTGCGGAGGAGAGATCAATACGTCTCCCTTGACGAATCAGCGTTTGTCGCTGAAATAAAATTGCTTTCGGGTTCGCAGGCCGATCCCGAAGCAGAAATCGCTCGCCGCGATGCGAGCGACGTGGCCGCTGATGAGAATTAAAGCAAAGCAAGTGTCTCAGACACCGCTCGTTCATCAGCCATCACTCGAATTGGCCTTCTCGCGGCTCGCCGCTGAATTTCCCTTCCGAATCGCCGAAATCGCTCTTTATTCAATTAGCGCACGCATGGCTGGATCGCGAATCAAAGGCTCGGCGGGGCCGCGCGAAGCAATCTCGCAATTATCGGTATCGATTGCAGGCGCGGAAATTTCACGTATGCCGATGGCACATGCCGTCATTATCTCAATGATCTTAGTTTAATTACGGCGTATAATTGCGTCCGGAACTAACACCGCGAATTAATAACGTCACTTGCACGGAAATGCGACGCACGCTGTTTCCGATTGTCGCTTCAGCGTTTTTGAGAGAATCGCAGAGTACTGCGCCTTAGAAAACGATCTCTATCAACGATCTTTTAATTTCGTGGGAGACGCCGAGGCGGGAGAAATATCCCGGTAACGCGTAGAGCGTCACACACGTCGACGTAAATTACAGATCCGACGTGAAAACGGGCCCGGGGCAACGGCGAGATAAGCAGCTCGTAAGTTGGATCAATATAATCTCTCCTTTGCCGCGGAGAAAAAATGCTCCTTTCAGCCGACCCGACCTCCCTCGTTCGTCGGGAAATATATTAACGAGCAATATCTTTTTCTTCTCGACTGCTCTCTCCTTCTCCTCCGCTTCCGTCCCGCTGAAATCGGAATTTTTGCGCGCGCGAGTACAGCTCGCCGTCGAGAGAAATTACTTGTCTTTGAACTCGCGCGCGCTATTGTCGAGGAATCGAATCGCTGCTCTTCGATTTCTCGCCGGAGCGGCCAGATATAAATCTCCTGGTTGCATTTCGTGCTTCGTCGCGATATCGTTTCGATGTCGAGGAGAAGTATGCCGCTCATTAGCGGCTCTCGCACGGATTCTTCTACGTTCCTCACTTGTTGCTCGACCGATTCCCGTGCACGGTTTGTCCTCTGGACAATGCACACGCACGCGTATGTGTATCTTACACACGTACACGAACGCAGAATCGCTCTCATCCGCCAAGTTTTACGACTGCGTGTCTCGGTGCAACTTGCGGTTTGGATTCGACTCGCGTTCGTCTCCGATTTGGCAAGGACGCTTTATTGTTCAAACGTAAGGATCCATTACGACGTCGTCGAGCATCTTGGACGAATCTGCGTGGGAAGAGGCAGAATTGGAGGATTTGGTCCTCCCGTTACGTTATGAAATTAGATTCATGCAGATTTATCTCGCCGGGTGGATGCTCGGATATGGATTCGGGCGATGCAGAGTAGCCTGAAGTTGAGCTTCGCTCGGTTCAATGTCTACAATGTCTACACTATGTAGAAAAGGATGTCCCTTCATTGGATATCAGTCCATCTGCTTGAGATGCGCGATACGGAGCAGCAAGATTGAACGTCCGTTTCCAAGTTCTTGTTTTGAACTGATGATTCGCAACGGTCGAAAAACAAGCAGCATTCGTCTCCGTTATTGTTTATACAATGTTCCGGTTAATTGCCGGGTCATAATAAMCCAGCCGTGATTTCTCTTCAACCTTGAAGGTACTCTCGGTACTCTCGAGGTTGGGGAAGGTTCCGCGACGGTTCCTCCGGATCTCCAAACTCGGCTCGATATGCGGCAAAAGTCCAAACACCGGCGACTCGGGAAATTCTCTTCCAGAGGCTCTTCGGCTTTCTTCACCGCCGCCGAGAGATTTATCATTCCGTGTATCCCGGCGCGGCGAGCAGTTCGAATTCCGCTCCGGAAATAGGTCCATTCTACCGTTTCGCGTTATGCTCTCGCAAAGGATCAGTCTCGCTCCCTGGTCGCGATCTGCGCTCACATAAATTGCAAAATTTATGAAATACTCGTAAATCATTCGCGGAACCTGCGGGACGGGAATAAATTCTCAGGCCGTTACGCGTCCCTAATACCGGAATCCCGATGCGGTAATTCTGAAGTCGTTGCCTCTCTCCTCTCTCTAGCTCCGATAGATATTATTCCTCTTGTCGGATCATGCCGCGCGCACGCGCGCGTGTGTGTGTGTGTGTGTGCAGGGATGTCGGGGATGCGCTTAAGAGCGCGAAGATTGATTTATCGGGCACGCGGCAACTGGAACGTTCGCGACACGTTTTTCGTGACGATGCAGAGTCCCCGCGCTGTCTATTACGTTTACGGCCGGCCATGTGCGTTTAAAGGTCTTTGCGAACGGTCCTTCCGCTCTGCCGTAATGTCAGCTTTCCCGGAAAGTCGTTTCTAAGCCCAAGGAATATTCCTCCGTCGAGGAAATACAGCAGCTCGCGCGCAACGACGAACCGCTCGCGTTACAGCTCGAATTCGTAGAATGCCACGGTGATGATTCTCTTTGCGATTTCAACGGCCTCGGACTGAGTCACCCGATCTGGAGTTGTAGATTGGGAAACGCTATACGCGCAAAGCATGGAAACTCGTGCAGCGGGAGGGATTTGGAACCCTCGCGCCATGCGTGATTTCTAGCGCTTTAATTGTCAATCGATCGATCGATAACCCGCTCGACACCTGCTTCTCGCGCGAGTGACGACATCGCGCTCGCGGTCTGCGATAAACGCGATCTTGCAGCCTAACAGGAGCACCCCTCTGCAACAGAAGGTTCGTCGACGACGTTGCGGATCGAAATATTCTCGAAGGAGGCAGGTAGAACTTGGAAACGAGTGCTGCCGGTAATGAAATGTGCCGCGTGAGAAAAAAGAGGCCGTCCCTTTATTATGCATGTTACTCGGATGACGCGGGACGTACGTGTTTCTCGCCGTGGATGCTGTCTGCGAATCGTGAGAGGAAGGATCAGGCCTAACAGGAGCAAAGGCGCAGGTACGTTTTCGATTTGGATTGTCTCTGGAGAAGGTTTCGTGTGTTTTTCCCCGTGCTCGCGATGCTCGCGCCCGCAAGTTCCGTTCTGTTCTCGTCGGAAATTAAATTGTAATTAAAACGCGGAATGTGTGGCCGCTAGAGCGGCGGATGGCCATATTTGACGTTAAATGCGTGAAAATAGCCGCAAGAATCGTTTCGGTTCGCCGCGGGCGAGATTGCGCTCCTGCCGGCGCATAAATGCGACGAATTCAGTATTTGTATTTTCGTGCACGATGTGCACGACCTCCGTGACCCGTTGAATATCGTTTAATCAATTCGGCTCGATACGGCTCGATACTGGAACGCGGAAACAATAGTTTAATTATTCTAGAGGCATCGCGTGATGAAGCTTAGCCGCTCGTAATGTATCGAATTTATGCCCATCGCGAGTTCAACGCCTCGATTACGTTACCGAGCGTTGCATCGAGCCGAGAGATGCCGATTAATCGATTCGTCCGATCGAAAAAAATCATTTTTTGAGAGGAGAACGGTTGCTGCGAGCCTCGCGAAAGCTTTGAATTTAAATATGCTCCATCTCGAGCGCTCCCAGGCTCGAGAAGCATAATTTATTTGGAATTTACGCTCGCGTGCCTGGCGATCTATTCGCGCGATATTCGCGATCGGGAGCGTGAACGAAGATCGGGATCGATCTTCGAATTATGAGCCTTAAAATTATAAGTATATTTGTCGAGGATAAATAAAAATTTGTTGTGTGAGTTAATATTAAAGGAATTAATAAGAGGAAGGAAGCAATAAAGGCTGGGATAAAAAAATGAAGAAAGATTGTTTTTTTATTTTTTATGAATAATGTTGTATAAAGTAAAAAGATGAAATTATTAATTTCTATGATGAATCATAAAGTTAGAATTCATAAAAAGTGATATTAATGAAGAAAATATCGCGGACGCCGCGCGTTTTCCAGCGAGCGATCCGCGACAGTCTCGGTGATCACTGACCGCCGCTTTCGCCCTTGATTCTCCCCACCGGAAGCCGCGATGCTGCATAATTCAGCGCGCAAATGACACCCCCATCGTCCCGAGCCTCGAGCGGGAAAGCCGCCGCGCCGATTATCCGGTACTCGCGCTTACATTTTTCAGCGCGGCGCATATTCTCAGACGACGGTCGTCGCTCGCGCGACATCTCTCTCCCTCTGCGTCTGTCTAATGCAATTTTAACGAGGTGCAAAGTCGGTCAGGTCCCGCCGCGTACTCTTCGATGCTTGATGCTTCGTGTCGTTATACTTCGCTTCAACCCTTGCGGATCGATATTCGTCACCGGCACCATTTCTCTGTCTGTCTTTTTCCCGTTTGCTCGCTCGCTCTCTTTCCTCGGACGTTGATCAATCTCCCGCGGCGGAGAAGTCTTCGTCTTATGTCGCCACGGGCTTCCGCGGACGAGCTTTCACATTTACGCGTATTACGGGAATCTTTCTCGCTTAACGATCAAAATGTCGGGATGCAGGATGTAGATGCTATTTACGCGAGGATAAGGATTCTCGTGATTGCTGATACGAGAAGAAGAGACACCGAGAAAGCAGAACCGTGTCCTTCGTTTATTAGAGAGAGAGAGAGAGAGAGAGAGAAAGGATGGCAGAAACGGTTTGAGATCATGAATAAATCTCTCTGACGAGATGGATTTCGCGAGAAACGTTTACCGAAGATTCGCCTGAGAGATAATAATACCCGGAACGTTGAAGCAGATTGAAAAGATGATACTGCGTTGCTTAATAGCTGCGATGTTTCGTGATTTTGCCCCCGCGAGTTCGAGCAGAGGCTGAAATTTCAGCTGGTGTTATTTAGCTTTATTTTAATTACAATCGCCGGCACGAGAACAGGAAACGAGATCCGCGGAGATACCGGCAGCTGCAGACACTCGCGCGTAAAAACAGGCGAACCAGCTGCTGATTGCTCGACGGATATTACGTGATTACATTTCCCTTCCTTTCATCGCTGCGTTCTCTCGCTCTCGCGGAGACTCTCGCTTTTTGTAAGCAACGCAACCGAACGGAACCAAACGCGCGGAATACATTTTCGCGGAGGTCACTCCTCGTCCCGGAATTTTAATTCGAGAATCGCCAAAGGGCGATCGAGCGCGCGAGAATTCCCCGCAGATGTGCCCTCCAGATTCTTCTGCCACCCCCCGACTTCCCGTTGCATCGCGTCCAACGTCGACTGCAAATGCGATCGTGCTGTGCATTAAGGCGCGCACTTGACGCCTCGACGTTAAGCGGATGATTAACGCGGAGATTGACGGTTCGAAGGAAATCGCGTCGCGAGGATCGAGAGGTGAGAGGATCGAGAGGCGGGAGGTGGAGCAAAATCGCAAAGGTGCAAAGTCGCGGGTTATATGGCGGATAATGGAACAAGTTTAAAACACGATCATTTACGCTCCATTACTCCCCCCCTCCGTCCAGATCGAGTATTTTCCGTCCCGTTGCTCGAGCGGCGATCAATCTCCGCTATTTGAGGAGAAAAAAAGATCGGCAGCAGCGGCGGCGGCAACGGATCGATCGCATCGTGGAGGGCTATGCGTGTGGTCGTTATCTGCCGCGTAAAATGCGAAAAATGTGCTCGAAGGGCGCGACGTCCGTGCGCCATCCGCGGCCGCTTCGAAGGGCGAGCCCTTCGCGAGGACGATCCTCGATGATCCACGCTTTCGGAATTCCAGATGCGGATTCATCGGGTGGTTTCGCGCCGTCGTTTCCCATCGCGGCCCTTCGCCCTTCGATCCCCTCCCCTCCCCCGCTCGTCGAGGCAGATCGGAAGCCGGCTACGCGCCTCCAAACGAGATTAGGACCGACTTACATTATCCGCTTCATCCTCTCAACTCGCCGCGCTGCTGTAACTCTCGCAAAGTTCGCCGGATCGAAGTTATTATCGGGTTGAAGCTGGCCGAGGCGTGCGCGGACGGCGTGCTTACGAGGGTGGGATTCTCTTGTCCCACGGGGTGGCTAACGAGCACCCCGTGTTGCTCCACGCGCGGCCCCGCATCCCCGTCTCGCGGCGGGCGGGGATTATTTGTCTGCTGCAGGGGAGCGGGTTCTTCATCTACTTGGCGGGCTTGGCCGGCGCGGCATCTAATCCGGCATTGTCGCGCGTGTGAGAGCGAACGCGCGCTCCTCGCCCCCCCCCCCCCGCCCGCCCGCCCGCGGACTGCACCCCGCAGTCGGGGCTCATCCGGTCCGCGTGTGTATCCTGTCTCCTCGGTGTATCAAGCGATTTTCGCGCGTTTCCGCGCGTTAACGTATCACCCCTCTCTCCCTCTCCCCCCCCCCCGGCCACCCCCCGGCCGCCGCGATGCATTATGCAGCGCCCCGTGCAGCGTTTCCGGAATGGGAATTATCGATGAAAGGAGTCCGAGCCGCGTCTTGGTTTTCAATCTCGGACTGCGATTGTTGCGCTGCAGCCGCGGGGCGTCCGAGGGGGACGTCCACATTGGACATTGGTAAAGTGAGATAAAGGAATATCGCGGCGAGACCGCGGAATGCGCTTCCCCGTTAAATCGGGACCGGGCGAGAAATAATCGAAACGAGCATCCAGTCGCGTCTGGTTGCCTGGAATGCCGCTCGAAGCGATAAAAGCGGAAACGTTTCATCGCGATCTTTCATGCGGAATATTGCCGTTAACGCTCGGCTGGATGGAATTAACCATTGCGAATGCTCGATTAATTACTTATCGGATAAACATCCATCGCGCGTAGAGGCATGCCAGAGGCGTCGATTCTGTCGACTCGTCTTCCTTGCCTTTTACTTTGCCGGCCTCGCCGTTCGATCAATCTTTCATGCGATTGGCGGAGGCACAAGAAGAAGAAGAAGAAGAAGAAAAAATGCACGCGGTCGATAATCCGATATTGCTTTCTCAGAATGTGCACACGCGGATGTGTTGTCTCGCCGCCTGCATGTGCCAGAACTGGCACAACTTACGCCTAATAGCGTAATTTTTTCTTTTTTTTTTTTTTTTTTTTTTTTTACTCCATTTGTACTTCAGTCTCGCCTAATTAATAATAGTAATAATAGTAATAATAAAATAAATAATAGCGTAATTATCAACGACGATTGGGGGATGCTCTCCGCGCTCGCGCGAGCTTTGCGATCTCACGGGTGCGAAGGTCGCGAATCGCCAGCTGCTTCGCCAGCGGGGAACTCGCGGAAAAATCGCGACAACACGCGCAGCAGCCCTCAGATCACGATTTCCTAGCGCGCTCTGACAATCTCGCGCGAAAATCTCTTTATTTCGTTGGTTTTTATCCGAAGCGCTAATCGTTTTCGCTGATTTGCGCTGAATTCACCCGAGCTGGAGGCTCGTCGGGAGAACACTCGCCCCAAGGCGAGCTACAGCTCGCGCACTCGCGCAATTTCGCGAGGATCCGCGACTCTCCCCTTTCCACATTCTCCTCGCCTCGTTAGATCGAGTTTCTATTCAGGACGGTGACGGGGGGAGGGTAATCTGAGGGCTCATCGAGGATCCCGGAGCAGACGATGCTCTCAACCGATTACCCGCGCGTCCCGCGCGTTCCTCGTGCTTTACATACAATTTACACGCCGTAACGTCCTATCGTTTTCGGGCCACGGCGGCGGGACAGGTGGGGGGGGGGGAGAAAAGGGGAGAATGGAGGAAGGAGAGAAGCACGAGGGAGAGTTCGACATGGTTCGCGCGAAAAAGACAGCGGACCGGGGAGAAACACGGAATGGAGGTGCCAGTAGTGGCATGGACAGCCGCCCAGTAAGAGAGAGAGAGAGAGAGAGGAGAGAGTGCGAGCTTGATGGCCGGGAACATTGGAGTGGAAGCGAAGTTGCTCGTATGGTTGCCTTGGTGAGGCGTGTATATCGATCTCAGACTCGGGCGCGCGGGAGCAGGGAAAATTATATTTGCAGTGCGAGCGCGGGAAGAGGAACAGAGAGAGAGAGAGAGAGAGGAGAGAGTGCGAGCTTGATGGCCGGGAACATTGGAGTGGAAGCGAAGTTGCTCGTATGGTTGCCTTGGTGAGGCGTGTATATCGATCTCAGACTCGGGCGCGCGGGAGCAGGGAAAATTATATTTGCAGTGCGAGCGCGGGAAGAGGAACAGAGAGAGAGAGAGAGAGAGGAGAGAGTGCGAGCTTGATGGCCGGGAACATTGGAGTGGAAGCGAAGTTGCTCGTATGGTTGCCTTGGTGAGGCGTGTATATCGATCTCAGACTCGGGCGCGCGGGAGCAGGGAAAATTATATTTGCAGTGCGAGCGCGGGAAGAGGAACAGAGAGAGAGAGAGAGAGAGGGGGGGGGAGGAGCCGGAACTGAAGCGCGGGATCGCAACGGATGGGAGTGCATTCGCGAACTCGATTACGCGGATCGATGTGCGCGCGGAGCCAAGCGGCGATTAGCTCGTTGCTCCGATCGAACGCGGGGGTGGTGGGGGGGGTGAAAAAAGTTCCCTCCGGTAGCGATCGTGCTATCGTGGAGTGCGCGAAGGAGAACGCAATCGGAAGGACATGTAATAGAGGGTAGAACAGAGCGAGCTGTTGGCGCTCGCCGGAAACGCGCCGAGAGCGATCCGCTCTCGGCGCCGCGTTTTTCTCGTTTTTCTCGGCGTTTTCTCGCCGCCGCGATAATTACGTCATCGACACGCGCGAATGCGCTACTGCAAGTGAAACCGGGAAATGCTGAATTGGAGAACCGCGTAATGCGGTTCGCGAGCGAATCCGGGCGATCCGCGATCATCAAATTGGAGGGAATTATGGTCGGCGTTCCTTAAAAATCCGCATCAAGGCGCGCATCACGCTCCGAACGCTAACAATGGATTTCAGGATTAGGATTAACGCGTGTTAATTCGAATTTCTTTAGTCGGAGAGAGAGCCGCAGTGAGCGGCATAACGTCGCCGGCGCATAACAAACGAACGCGGTGATGGATGAGGGGTGGTTAAACAGAAGAGCGTAAGAGATCCGGTGCGACTGCTAGAATTAATGAAACAAAAGTGAGCAAAAAATCGCGCGGTTTGCGTCGATTTTCCGCGTAAACGGGAAAGCAATTATTGGATTATCCGCAGCGCTGCACAGAGCGCTTCATTATTAATCGGTAGAAATTTTTGGGGACAGACAGCAGCCAAGGGGGGAAGGGGGAAAGCGGTCACCCTTCGGGATCGATAGCGGGGGTGGTGCGGAGGGGTTCATTATGCGATACAATCCCGTCGATCGTTCCAATCCGCTGCGAATGAAATAGCGCGGCGGCCGGAACGCTATTTTGGAAAGTTTGCAACTCGCAACCCTGATTACACCGCCCTTTCTCCTCCCTCTCTCCCTATTCGCGGTGATTTCCGCGTCCCTTCGGTCTCCGCCCTTTCGAACTTGCCTGTCGCGAAGTTTCGAAACGTTTCATTTCTCATCTTCGCGCTCTCTTACGCGCGCGTTATTTTCCAAGCACAGTTGCGCGCTGAAATTTCTGCGCGGAGGGCAAACATCAGGCTGGACAAGCCCTTTCCCTCCCTAAGAGAGGAATGCTTGAGCTAACGGCGTAAAGGCGGGATGAGAGAAGAGAACATTTGGATCCGAGAGGGAAGCGATCGCGGAATTGTCGCGTTGCACTTTTTGTCCGTTAATTACGATGACGTAGCGTCGACGCTCGGAAAGCCTGTTTATCTCCCTAAAATAATAAAGTATTTTTATTAGTGAGCTCGTACGCGCGCGTTGCTGGAGCAGCCACGCAGAGGCGAGATATTTCCGTTTCACGGTAAACATATTCCGTGCCTTAGCGAGTGTTTTATACGTCTCCCGATAAAATTAGATGCGAGATAAGTGCGACAAAGGGAACGCGAACGCGTGCGGAAATATTAATACGAACGGCAGCGCAAGAGTATGATGGGCGATGGGAGGCGGGGGGTGGGGAGGGGTTGGAATATCCCGCTAGACGCGCCGAACGAGTCGCCGCGAGCGGCACCCTTTTAAAACTCGCGTTAAGGCTCGAGAAGCCGCGTTTTTCGCCTTTTCTCTCTTCTCGCGTGAGAGATGGAGAAGAGATGTCGGGGGGCTCGGGGGGTTCGTCTCTCCATATTATCGATACGTTATTGCGCCCCGGAGCGCGAAGGAAGCTAATTTCGATGCTGCGCGCTCCCGCAGTTTTCTCTCTCTCTCTCTCTCTCTCTCTCTCTCTCTCTTTGTTTCCGCGAGCGGGGATTTTCAGAAGAATCGCGCGAAGCGAACGGCACTGGGACGTGGCTGGGGGTGTTTTACCCACGGGAATCCCGTTACATGTGGGGGAGGAGCTCGGAGAGCTCGGAAGCGCGCCCCCGCTCTCTCTCGAGAGAAAGAGAGAGAGAGAGAAAAGAGACTGGCCGAAAACACGCGCATCTGTTATTAATATCTGCCGTTGTCGACGCTATCCCGTGTTCGAGCGTGGAATTTCGATTTGCGCGATGTTACGGCGCCATGATGCATCCGCGAACCCCGCCGGGGTCAAATCGTCGACCGTCTCGAAAATCGAGGCTCGCTTCCTCGATCGATCCGCCGAGCGGTGCTCTTTTGTTATTGAATGTAATCTCGATCGCGAAGCGTTCCTCCGAAAATCTGCTGGATATCGTAAGAATAATACTCCGCGGTTCTCTCTCGTTGAAGAAGCAGCACCGCATTGTTTACCCTTCACTCCGCCCTTTATTCTCGGTGCGCTTATTCTCCCTTCGATTCCCGCGCTTCTTCATCCATCCTCGACCGCGATCCGGGATGGATTTTTATCTCGGAGATACGTCCGCGAGATAAAATACGCTATCCCGAGTTCGCGAGCGCGTAATCTCGCGAGAGGCAGGCGATGAAAAAGCGGAGATGCCGGCGTATCACAGGAGAGATATCCCTTTAATCGCCCGCCGTAACCGGAGGTGACGTCGTCTCGGGGCGCCGATAAATTTCTACCAGCCAGTTTATCCATTGGCGGAATCAGCGCGAGCGGTTAATGGCTCTTCGGAACAAACCGGCGGCTTATTTATCGAGGAAACGTAATTCGCGATCGCGCAACCAAGCGTTGCATCGAGTCACAACCGTGCCGCAGGCTCTTCGATCGAGCTTCGCTCTCGTCGAATGCGAGAGAGAGAGAGAGAGAGAGAGAGAGAGAGAGAGAGAGAGAGAGGAAGAGTAGAGAAAAAATCGGGCTCGCGAGGCAGTCGTTATCGACGTCCGTTTCTCGAAATGAACGCGCGCTCGCGGCATTCAATATCGCTCGATAAGGGGAAACTCAAGTCCTCCACGGATCAGCCATTTTCCGCGATTAGCGATTTTTTTAGCGAGCCCGCGAATCAGCCCAGGACTCAATTATGCGTGATGAAAGAGAAACGGCGGAGTAGAGGATTGTTTCGATCTCGACAGCTCCCATTCCGGCTTTGTGAGAACCGCCCCGGGCACGTGGGGATTGATTTTTGAACTTGGCTTTCGCGCCGTAAAGCTCGCTCGTTGCCTCTTTTGCCTCCGAGTCCTTTCGCGAGTTCTCAAGGCGCTCCGGATTGCGGAACGGATTAATTCGTCCATTCGGAGAAAGGGATAAGTCTTCTGTCGGGGAGAGCTGATCGATATCAACCACGTCGCAGCCAGTGAAACGCGGATTACATAGGGCGCTTCCGTATGTGGACTTTCGGCAAGCATGTGGCGTTCGCCAATTTATTACCGAGTCCCTCGAGCGCGTTAATCGTTTCTGGTGATGTCGAAGGGACGAAGGGCACGTCAAGCGTGCAAATTCAGCGGTGCTCGTTGATGGCATCATCGAGCGGCCGGATGCGAATTAAATGGATCCGTAAAATGCCGCCCTCGCGTGCCTGCTCGATCGCGCATGCGCGTGTGCGTTTCTTTCCTCGCGCTCGTGTATTAATCTCGCGGTCAAACATGTCGCGTGAATATGTCGCTGGAATGAGATCTTTATCAGGATTTATTCCCGCGTCGGGATTAAATTTGTATTCGTCACGTGAGAACATGTCGCGGATCGTGTGTTTCGTCCGCTTTTTTCCCCGAGATCTCTAACTCGCGCCTAATGAAAACGGATCGCGGAGGGGCACGAAGTTATCTCGTTTCGATGTTTCTCTTCTTTTTTCTTCGGACCACTCACACGTGTGGGCGTGAAGCGCAGCTTCGGTTATGTCAAAGTTCGATCATCCTCTCTCTCTCTCTCTCTCTCTCTCTCTCTCTCTCTCTCTCTCTCTCTCTCTCGAGTTCGCTTAAGGAGCCAAATGGCACTCGCGTTCCTGGCGGAGGAGTGAATTTTCGTGTTATTAAGTCGCGCCTTATCTCCGGATCGCGGAGATCCCCGTTTTGAGATTCTATTTCGAGAACGAGGAGCAAAGCGCGAGTATTATTAATCGCGCGGGGCACGATTCGCGCTCCCGCGGGTTATTCGAGGCAGAGCTAGACACCGGAGGACTCTTGATTATCGCGATAACGCTTGATTCCACGTTGAGGGATGCCTTCTAGACACGGAGGGAGCTGGAGGTCGTGAAAAATTCTGGCTCCGGGAATGCCTCGAGAATAGAACGGAGTTCTCGGCTTTCTCGAATATTCGCAGATTTCACGCAGATTCACCTCGCTAGCCGCGAATGCCCGCCATCGGCTCGCCGCGATCTGCCACGATTATGTAACACGTAGCGCGGCGAGAGCTCTTTCGCGCCTCGAGAGGGGTCGACTAAGAGCGATGGAGAAAGAGAATTAACGCCGAGTGATCCCGAATTTCGGCGAAATGGCAGCCGAGCGCGTCGCTCTTCGATTCCGAATTTTCCTTCATTCCACGTGCAACCGCGATATTCTCAGCGGCGAAATCCGCGCTGCGTCCCATGAATATTTATCCCACCGTACTGTGCGAGTGGAAATGACGTTTTGCGGCGAGCTCGCACTTTCGCACGGCTGAATCGCCGATCGAGCAATCGTCGATGATTCTTATCCCGCGATCGCAATCTCGCGCGATCGCTTTAAGCCCCGCAAATCCGGGCGAAAACGCGATCCGGAAAGTTGGAGCCGTTAGTCCAAACGTCGTCCCATCCAGCGCCACTCGCGGCTATCAAATCTCGGGAAACTTATATTTCAATCTATAAGTTTACGGAGCGAGGCGAGATCGCCGTAAGTTGGCGCGCGCACCTTTTCGGTCCGCGACGCGAAAAGTTGGAAACTCATTTTCCGAGTCAAGGAGGCGCGAGGAACGGGCTTTTTCAGCTGGCAGATCGCCCGGCCGCGCGTGAGCGCTTTCGAATTTCTCTCCCGATCGTCGTTATCATCGTCATCGTCATCGGCATCGTCTGCGGGACGCCCGCGATGCCGGCGTGAAATACGCGCGGAGATAAAAGTGATTTACCTTCCGGCGCGCTTGTAATACCCGGGACGATGCACGCTGCGCGCCGTAATTTCCAGCGAAATAGCGCGTTCCGTCAGAGTTACGATTCCTCGACGGCCTCGAAGTTCGTCCGGATTAACGCTCTGTGATTCTTCTTTTCCAATTACGCGCGACCAGCTTCGTGCTCCGGAATGTTTACGCTTGGAAGAAAGAAAACAAGCAAGCAAGCAAGCAAGCCAGTACTCTGCTCCAAGCAGACGCTCGCTCCGACTTCCGGCCAAAGAGATTCGCGCTTCGATCCGCGACATGCATGCATGTATGCATGCGGACATCGCAGGTGTCGGCGGAGCGATGCGAATAATAAATAAATGCCGGTTCGTATAAAGTGCACGAGCAAGCGAGCGAGGACTTGGCAAGACGGTAATGGCGATCCGAATGCATGCGGAATGAATCTCGCGAATGTATCTTCTCGTAACGCGCGTACATCATCTCGTTATCTCGATCCGCAGGAGATCCCTCGCCGAAACGCGTATCGATCTTCCTCGTGCGGAAGATCCTATTTTCGGCCGGACTTGGCGAACGCGTTTCATCGTCGTCGGCGTAATTTTCGGCATAATTTCCGGTGTCGCGATCAGCTGACCGAGAGCTGTCCGTCAGTCTCAAGCCGAGCTTGGAGCCGTTGCGAGGTTGTAAATTTATCACCAACATCGTGGCGCACCTAGGGGATGCTCTCGCACGGGTCGTATAACTCTTTAATGCTCCCCAACGAGCCCTCCCTTCCCGAGAGAAAGAGAGAGAGAGAGAAGCTCCCGCTTCTTGCCCTTTTGGAGCGGACGAGCGCGTCGCTTTGTATCCCACGCTGAGAGAACGGCATCCCTTTGGAGGGCGGATCTTACTGATGCATCGCGAAGAGGGTGCCCTGTTACGGCACGTTGTTTGGGCTGACAATATATATCGCGGTGGCGAAACGCTACCAGCGATTCGGATTCCAAGCGGTTCTTTGTGACTCTCTATTCTTCTCCCATCGCACGAGTTCGGAAAACTCCGCTCCCTCCCCCCTCGCATTTTCCAAATACGGAAAAGTCCCCTGAGCTGTCTCGCGGATAGCCCGGTGGCGATTTTCTCGGTATAATCTTCCAGGAATCACCGGAACGCGAATGACTTCCTTCGAGATCTCGAGAGAAGCTTCGAACAGCGCTCGCGTGTCTTCGTTAACGCGCCGTTAGACTTGATCGTTAGACTTGTCAGGGGCTTTTCATTTGCGATGACGAACGTCTGGCGACCCGACCAAGATCACGGGCCGGAAATGGAGCCGCCGCGTCGCGAGGCGAGACGCAAGAAGCACGTTGATTTCCGCCGGCGATGCAACAAGCCGGAGTTTCATCCCATTCGCAACGTCAATGGCATCGTTTCGTCTCCAACTTCGGCGATCCACGCGGAGCCGCGGAAAGAGAGGCAGGGGCGCGAAACTGCGAGCGAGAGAGAGAGAGAGAGAGAGAGGGAAGGAGAGAAATTCGTTATTGATTCGAAGTCGACACAGCTTGAGCACAGACTATCCTCGTTCTTCTCATCACCCTCGTCGTCGTCGTCGTCGTCATCGTTGTCGCGTATCGCCGATGCTTGCCGGGAGGAGGAGGAGGGCGGAGGGGGTAGGGGGGGGGGAAGGTCGCTGGCGAACACAGGCGCGCGCAAGAGCGCCCGGATCAGATCGCGAGACCCGATGACGACGTGGGCGGAATGACCCCGATACGATATCGACGGCTGACCTCGGAAGCGCGGGTGGACCACGTGCCCCCGGATGTCGCGATTTTTAGGGAACCTCGATGGACGCGGGGTCCGCGGATTCGCGCGGATGAGAGAAGAGAGAGCCTGCCTACCCTTCTCCTCTGCCTTGCTCGGGAATAACGCAAAAGTTGCGAGGTCCTCGCCGCAAAGATCTTAATCTCCCGCTGAAGTCGAGGAGCGCGAGACTTTGGGGCTAAAGATCGCCATTCCTCGGACAGAGGTCACGCCATGGGTATATAAATACGTCGGCACTCCGCACTTCGGTATGGCCTTTCCGACGAATGGCGGTTCCTCGGTCGAAAGTCTCTTTTGCGGAATCGCGTCTGCTATTCGAAGCTGCTGTCACGTGTTCGAAACTGTTGGAACCCTTCTTCGTGCGTGATGTCGACGTGCAAGAACAATGCTGCGAGCGATGTTTTCGCAGGGGAAGGTAAAAAAAGAACAGAGAGAGAGCAGCCGATAGGATGCAGAGGAGATGATGTAACATCGCGCTGCTTTTGTCTCCCTCTCGAATTAAACGCTGCCCTTTGCCGCGCATGTGGAGGGTCGATCAAAAAGCCGGGGGGAAAATAGATGCCTGTGAAAGCGCGAGTATTACGCGGGCATTACGCGCAGCGGAATAATTCCGAGTCGCGCAATTCATTCGGCGAATACGCAATTCATTCGGCGCTATCGGAAATCTGATCGGGAAGCGTATGCTATTTTTGCGCCATCCAAATCCGTGAATTACAATGGAGGACGGGAAAGCGAAGGGAGGAGAAAAAAAGGAAAGCCGTTGCGCCGATAATCGGACGGTGAGTGATGATTAGCCGGTCGATCGTTAATTTTGATAAATGAGGGAAAAGGTCGCCCTCGACGAGCCGCGGCGTGCGCTTATGTGGCTCTTTTTTTATCGTCCTCCACGCTTCGAGAACATATCGGTCGCGCTATGAAAATAACTTTTGTCTTCGATTACGCCGCGGCGTGTGCGAAAGTCGCATCAACGGGATGAAAATGATCGTTCTCTCTCGAATCGAGCGCTCGGGTTAACGTATCTCGGCACCTCTTTAACGGACGCCGAAAATCCGAAACGGGATTCAAACGAATACCGTGAATGCTCGCGACTTGCGCGACCTTTCGTGCCTGCCTTAATCGCCCACGTGTAATTTCCACTGGAAAGAATACCAGCGTGACGCACGCGTTGCGATCGTCATGGCGTTTAATGCGATGAATTGGTGCTAATTCTCTCGATATCGCCGGCTTAACGCGAGTTATTCGCGATTATTTATCTCCTCCTAATTATTCGCGAAAGCGCGCGCTACTTATCTCACTTTGCGCGCGGCTGTATCCGCGCGCGATAAACGCTCCGTTACTATTGATTAATCGCGTAATTAGCGCGACTACTTGCGACTATAGCCCGCTTGGCTTCTCAACCCGATTACCGTGAATGCGCGAAATAATTACGCTAATGCAATTTATAAGCCGGCTGCTTTTATTCCGCGTCAAGCTAATAATATCCGCGCGGCCGCCGCCCGCGTGCGGCGATTACGCGCTCCTCTTTAATGCCTCAACTGGCGCTTGAACGCTTCATTGAAATACACTGTCGAGATAATAGCCGGAGTCTCTCTTCGGGGTCTCTTCTCGAAATTACTCTCTCGCCGTTTAAAAATTCCGTTTTCTCTTTTCCTCTCTTTTCTCTCGTCCTTCAAGGCGGACGCTCGAAATCCATGCCTCCGCATCGATGCTATCGATGACATATCTCTCTCTTTCTCTCTCCCTCTCTCTCCTCTTCGTATGATCGCTGCTCCGAAGCTCGATGGATAAGATCGGCAGAGCCAAAGGGACTTTACACGGCCGCGAGAGTCTCCCGAGGCTCTCGCGCGCGTGTTTACATGGAAATGCGGCCGCCGACGACGACGTAAAGGGTAAAGGGGAGTGCGAAAGGGGGTAGCAATATTATACGTCCCGCCCGCTATCTCATATCTCGCAATCGAGACACGTCGTTCAAGTCGCGTCAGTATCTTCTCGCGAATCAGCTCGCGTGCGTCCCTCTCCCCGTCTCCCAGCATTGATTACTCCATTGTGGCTCGTTAATGACGTCAGATTGCAGCAACAACAATAAGCCGCGGTACGAAGCGATTCGCTCGACGTCGGCGATTAATTCCGGCAGAATCGATGGCGTGACGATGTCGATGGTCGAACGGTTTTCCATGATGGGGAAAGAGATGACGAGAGAGAGGGGGGGGGGGGGGGGGGGGGGGGGGGACAGAGACTAACTGCGAGAGGCGATGGCGATATGTCGCCGGTCCAGATATCGTTCCGGCGCGGTCGAACGCACAACGCGCCCAATGGGACAGAGGAGCAGGTGG